>CANTUR010000669.1:837500-1092111 GCA_947683625.1 Mallotus nudiflorus
CTCTATAAATACTGTTGCGCTTGTTAACTGGCATATTTTGCTTCTTTCGCTTTTTTGTCTTTTATTTTTGCTGCGTTGCTACTGCCCCCACTATTTCCATTTCTTCCTGCCATAGTTCTTGCTTATGGCAACCAGGTGATTCTTTTCATCTTTTCTTTCTCCTTTTTTTGCCCTTTTCTGCTATTGCATTTTTCCTTTCTTTATTATGGTTCCTCGGGAAGCAATTAGTTCTGACCTCTTTGTGTCCAATGAAGATAGCGAGTTGCTGGGGTGGTATCGATGATGGTTATATATCCCCACCGATTACGCCCTCCACATCATAGATAGGAGGTTTAGGGCCCATAGTCCCTTACCGGGGCTAAGTAGGTTAGTAGTATATTTTGACTAGTTAGAGGGGGGTTTGAAATTTCCCTTAGATCCCTTTGTAAAAGAATTTCTTAATAGGAATAACATTGCACCCGGTTAGCTTCATCCGAATAGCTATAGGATACTGACCGGGTTTGTCCAACTGAGGCATGAAGAGGGTAGGGACCTCGATCTAGATGTCTTTCGATATTTGTACAGGCTGACTAGGAAGAAGGGAGAGCTGATGTTCTCCTTGTCGGTTGTACCTAACCATACACTTTTCGTTAAGCTTCCGGATCTCCACAAGAAGTGGAGACACCATTTTTTTATTGTGGAGCATCAATCGGACTTCTTGGACATCCGGAGGATGTGGTAAGACGAGTGTCATAAAGTGAACCATTCAGTAAAATTTTTTGACCCTGATATGGAGTTAGTTTTGCGGCTATATCTCGACGGACTCGCCGAAGCTCGATCAGCGGAAGATACGTCCTAAAGGTACCTGTGGAGAGTCTGTTCGAGTCGTGACCACTCCCCTAGTATGTTTATTTTGCTTTGAGCTATCTTTCTAAATTGCTTTATTTTTCCATCTATATATGGCTGACTTTTTTTATTTTACGGGCGGGATTTCCTTAGTAGATGAGCCAACTGCAGTGGAGGAGGTTCGGGTCTCTTCTTCTTAAGAACTTGAGGCTCCTGCGGCTTTGGAAGCTATTCCCACCGACCCCAAAGGCAAAGTGCCGATGGAAAGTGATTGGCCAGAGCGGGTTGGGCATAGAAAAAGGCGGCTGATCAACCCGGGGTCAGATGCAGAGGGGCTGGATGAAGAGATCTATGTCCAGCGCCCGCGATTGTCTGGTTGTCCAAATATGAGGGGCTGGATATTGAAGAGGATGAAGCCCCCGAGCATCTCCAACAACTAAGTACGAGACCAGTACGCCAAGTCACTGCGATTACCTGGTGACATGCATCGTTGGTCGGAGGAGGGCCTAGACAGGTTGCTGGATTCCATGATTGGCCAGTCATTAGAGGTAAGCTAGTTTTTGCCATTTGATACAGTTGTTGTACTTACTTCTTGTCTAAGTTGTCTGGTTATTTTTGGCAGATGACTCAGGCCTTGCTACTGGTGAAGGATCAGTACTTCTACTTGAAGAGCCATTACAGCTTAAAGGATACTGAGGTGGGGAAAATAGCAATAGATTTTGAGAAGAAGCTAGATAGCGTGAAGGTAGCTCTGGAGCACTGCCAGACAGGATACGCTACGGCTAAATTCGATGCTAAGGCAAATCAGAAGAAGGTTTTTGAGCTTGAACATAGCCAGGCCCAGTTGATGAGGAGGATTGAGGAGTAGGATCTTCAGATTGCTAAGCTCCAGGGGAGGCTAGTGGAGCTTAAGAAATCCCGCAAGAATGATAAGAAGGCGTATCAAAGCATGGTAAGGGGGTTTCTCAAGGCTTATTGGGCTGAGTGCAAGAGGATCCTGCTCTCCCAAGACTCAAGATTGGACTTGGGGGCGGTAGACCGTATAACTCCAGTAGACCTTGCCAAGCTTGCAGTGGAGGAGGACACCCGTCGAAAGGCCAGTTCCATTCCTATGAGGGAGTTTGAAGAGGCCGTTGTTGCTGCTGGGTCCGCCGAGTGTCCAGAGACTGCTGATGCTACTTCCCCCTCAGTTTCCGAGCCTGGGGGTCTGGATGTACAAATAGTAGAGTAGATATGTATAGTTTTTTTTTTGTAACCGATCACATGTAAAGACATTCTTATCAATGAAGATACTTTATTATTGAATCATATCATGTGTTCAAGTACAAGTTTACTGATAGTATTTCCTGAGAGAGTCTAAGTTCCAAAACCTCGGTAGTTCATTGCCTCCTCTTTATCTTAGTCTGTACGTCCCCTTCGTTGTGCATTCTGAGATCTGGTATGGACCTTCCCATTTTGGACCTAACTTGCCAGTTCCTGAGGTGCCTTTGCCAATATCTGCTCTTCTGAGTACCCAGTCACCCATCTTGAATTATTTTGTTCGATGCCGCTGATGGTGGTACTGAGTTATTCTTTGTCGATGTGCCTCATCTGTGGCTGCCACTTGTTCTCTTCGTTCCTTTAATAGGTCAAGGCATATCCGGGCATCAACATTGTTGATGCTGTGATCGAGGTCTTGGCTTACCTGGTAACTTAGGGACCCAACCTCCAAGGGAATTACTGCATCCATGCCATAAGTCAGTCTGAATGGCATTTTGCCAGTGGATGATTGGGGTGTGGTTTTGTAGGCCCATATTACATTGTTCAGCTCTTTGACCCAATTCCCCTTTTTATCGTCGAGTCTTTTCTTCAACCCTTGTATGAGGATTCTGTTTGTGACCTCAGTTTTTTCATTGGTCTACGGGTAAGCTATTAAGGTGAAGCACAACTTTATACCAAGATCCAAGCAGAAGCTTCTGAATTTATGGTTGTCGAACTATTTACCATTGTCCGTAATTAAGGTATTGGGGATGCCGAACCTGTAAATGATCTCTTTCCAAAAAAAGTGTTGTATCCGAGCTTTTATGATGGTTGGGACCGCTTTTGCTTCTACCCATTTGGTGAAATGGTTAATGGCCATAATTAAAAACTTTTTCTATAAGGTAGAGGGAAGGAAAGGACCAAGGATGTCCATCCCCCATATGGCGAATGGCCAAGGGTTGCCGATGGGATGCAGGGGCCGAGAAGGTTTGTGACTAAGTCAGGCATAGTGCTGGCACTAGGGGCATGTTTGCGTTAGCTGCTGGGCATCCTTGGACATGGTGGGCCAGTAATACCTTGGAGTAGTGCCTTTCTAATGAGTGAATAGTAGGACTCATGTGCTCCATAAATTCCTTCATGGATTTCTCGGAGTATGTAATTTTCCTCCTCCAAGGAAATGCACTTTGACCATGGCTACGAGAGGGATTTTTGGTAGAGCTCCTCTCGATGGACGGAATAATGGGAAGCTTTGGTCTTGAGCTTTTGAGCTTACAGCTTATCTTCTGAGAGTGTTTCGTGCTCAAGATATTGGATTATAGGTTGCATCCATTCTGAGACTACCTGTGTCTCAAAAACTTCGGTGTCTTTTGTGCTGGGACTGGTTAGCGACTCGATAAAATTCAAATCCTTAAATGCTTAACTGTTCTCTACTGCGGATTTGGCAAGGTAGTCGGCTTTACTGTTGTCTTCCCTGGGAATCTGGATGATCTTCCACTGGCCTCCGTCCCATTCGATGTGTTACAAAAGTCGCTTGGCTTTGTCTACGTACTTGGCAATATAGGTGTCTTTGACTTGAAATGCTCCACTGACTTAGTTGACTACTAGTTGGGAATCCTAATGTATGATGAGGTGTTCGGCCTTTACTTCAATGGCCAACTTCAAACCTGTGATGAGCGCTTTGTACTCGGCTGCATTGTTGGTGGCATTTTACTCGATTCGGATGGCGTACTGGATATGAACCTTATATGGCCCTCTAAGGATTATTCCTATGCCAGAACCCTGAGCTGAGGATGCTCCATCAACGTAGAGCTTCCATTTTAGTGCTTTGGTCAAGGCTATATCTTCCAAAGCCATTTCTTGAACAAAATCTGCTAACGCCTGGGCTTTTATCTGCTGCCAGGGCTTATAGTCAATATCGAATTCACTGAGTAAGACTGACCATTGCACTAGCCTACCTGAAGTCTCTGGTCTTTATAAGATTTTTCATAGCGGGAAGTGGGATCGGACCATAATATGGTGGGCTTGGAAGTAATGCCGAAGTTTTCGAGAAGCATGGACCACGACCATGGCTAACTTGTCTAGTATGGGGTACTAAACTTCAGGTCCTCAGAGCATCTTATTGACATAATAGACAGGGCTTTGCTGGCTTCTTTCTTCTCTTACTAGTATTGAAGCGATGCATTCTCGACTAATAGAGAGGTACAAATACAAGGTCTCATTTGGTATCGGCCGGCTGAGTAAGGGTGGTGAAAATAAGAATCTTTTAATTTCTTTAACCGCCTAGCAATCAGCAAACCACTAGAACTTCTCAAAATTTTTAAGAGCTCAGAACAATGGTAGACATCGCCTAGCCGAGCAAGAAATAAAATGCCCCAGTACGGTGATTCTACCATTTAACTTTTGTATATCATGGATATTCTTCGATGCCTCCATGTTGAGTATGGCTTCCATTTTTTTTGGGTTGGCTTCAATGCCCTGGTGAGATATTATGAATCCCAGGAACTTGCCGGCTTGGACTCTGAAGACGCATTTATCAAGATTTAACTTGATCTTGGATTTGCTCAGTAGCTGGAGAACCTGATCCACGTCTGCTGGGTGATGCTCCGTGTGCTTACTCTTGATGATAATTTCATCCATGTATACTTCTACGCTTGTTCCAATCTAGTCTTGGAGGACTTGGTTCATCATTCTTTGGTATGTGGCTCTAGTATTTTTTAGTCCGAAGGGCATCACCATGTAGCAGTACAACCCTTCATGAGTGATGAAGGACATTTTTTCCTGATCCTCTTCCTTCATCAGAATCTGGTGATAACCTTGTGTAGCGTTGATGAAACTATATAAGTCGTGACCAGCAATGGAATTGACGAGTTGATCAATCATGGGTAACGGGGAGCTGTCTTTAGGGCATGCTCGATTGAGGTCGATGTAGTCTACACACATCTTGTACTTCCCATTTGCTTTTTTGATGAGTACGACGTTGGCTACCCATTCCCGGTAGGTAACCTCTTTAATGAACCCGGCTGTTAACAACTTCATTGTTTCCTCTGCAATGATCTTCTATCTTTCATAGGCAAAGGTTCTTTTCTTCTGTGCTACGGGCTTGGCTCCTGGTTTGATGTTTAGGCAATGACAGGCAACCCGTGGGTCCACGCCGATGATTTTGGAGCCTTGAGAAGTGAAATCCTCTGAGTGTCTGGTAAGGATTTCCCTTATTTTGTCTTTGATGTTTCGATTGAGGGCGTTGCCAATTTTCACGGTCTTTCCTTCCATGATTTGTAATGTCTCTATGTCTTCCACTGGCTGTGAGTCAGTGCCTTGCTTTTCAACTTCCCATGCCTCTAAAGGAAAAGCCTCCACTAGAGGCTTCATGAACATCTGATAGCACTGTTTGGCCATGTGCTAATCTCCCCTAATAGTAAGGGTCCCATTCTTGATCGGAATTTTCATGGTTAATGTCACGACCCAAAACAGGGGCCATGACCGGCGCTAGGGAACGGGAATTCTTTCGAATCCGGAACCCGTAGCAAGCCTAAAAATAAAATAAAACATGCAATAATAGTAGCAATATATATTACAGCGGAAATGAAAATCATAAATATCACAATATTAATTTTACCAACTGGATTTAAATTAAATCTCATCTTATATATATAAATCTTTTAATACAAATCCAGTTTCAAATATAATACAATATCTCACATAAATAAAATACATAAAATCTCACCAAATTAATTTACAACTACTGCAGTGTCTAGATTATAAAAATAAGACTCAAGTAAGCAGTTTACACAAAGAAGCCGGGGCGAAAGAAATCCGGCGTATCAACCTGCTACTGAGGTCTGAAGATGTTGACTCTCCTGAAAAATAGTCAACGGAGGGGAGTCAGACCTCACTGAGTGAATTACTATAATATATATACATACATACTAAATGACAATGCATACAATCAACAGTATATATCTAATATGTATATATACAAGCAATACACACAGATGCAGGAAAATCATTTTATATGTTTTACCAAAAATCATCATTTATGAAGGATCAAATAGAACCCTATGATATCGAAACCTCAAACAATGTTAGACAACACTCTAGCCATTAAGGCTCACTGAATCCAAATATATCCACTTAGTCCATTTAGACAGTAAACTGGCTCCGAGACACTAAGTCAACCGAGCTCCAGCAGTCTGACTGCCAGTGTGATTGGCCCCGAGACACTTGGTCAACCGAGCTCCAACAATCACACCCAAATCACATCTCACACATCAAATAATCACATTCAATCAATATCCACAAATAGGTTAGTAATATAGCCTAAATACTATAGGCGTACCGGTACGTACTCGGTCATAGTGCTGCCCACTAGGTAGCACGTTCTATTGATATCCTTCATCATTAATAAATAAAACATTCATTCAAAAAAATAAATGATGCATGAAGTTCAATAAAATATCAACATAAACCATATATATACTAGAAATATACCAAAAGTAAACCAGATATATTTCGAGTATATATACGTCAAATAAATCCAATCAAATTATAAATTAAGCTAGAAATATATTTAAAAACATTTTAAATATATTTTATTAACAAAACATGTATACAATTTATTATATACCAAAAATAAACCAAAATAAACTAAATATAAACTTAAGAAATAATCAAATTATTTATGCATATTTAATCAAAATAAAACATGCATTTCTAAATCATGCATCTTAAAACATATATATATAGTATAGTAACTCACCCTAGTGCGCTCCACGAGATGGGTCCGACGGGCCTGGTCCACTAGCCCTTGCTCTCGGTGCAACTAAACAAACAATAAATAATAGACATCAGAATAAACCTAACAGAAATCCTAGAATTCGATCTAGAATATTAAATACAGAAACAGAATTAGGGTTCAACTGGACATCACGTTTTACTAGAATTCTACCGAAAATTCGATAGAACCTCCCCTGTAAAATGGACATCTCTCTACTCAAAAGAGTAGAGCCGACCCTGCAAGGAAATACACTTCGAAAAACAAGCTCAACACTCAACCACAACCCCTCGGTCGGACTCTAAACTACAGTCCACCGATCGGGGTCCACAAACACAGAATAATTTCAGAAATACCAAAAATATCCTTATAACATAGAAATTCATTTTATAAGTAGAAATTACATTATTAACCTTAAAACACAGTAAAAACCAATAAAAACTCATTTTATTAGAAAAACCGTATATTATATATATAATTGAAAATAATTCACGAAAAATAGTTTTAATTAGTTAAAAATACTAAATAATTTGTAGAAATCACTTTTATACTTTAAATAACTATTAAAACCAATTAAATTACATTTTTAGCCAATTTAGGGTAAAATTACCAAAATACCCCTATATATATAAATATACTATAATTACTTCAAAAATTCACCACAAATTATAAAATTATCCAAAATTAATTTCCTCAAAATATTTATCAATAATATCAATAATTAAATTCAATTAATCAATTAAATTCAATTAAAAACATAATTAACCTAATTTTCCCAAAATTACATAAACTCAAATAATTCAAAATAAATACTTAGAAATTCATAAAAATTCCAAATAAATTTCTATAATTCATTTCAACACCTAATTTAACCATAAAACTCAATTTCATAATTTAAATAATTAATTTCCGAAAATTAGAAAATAATATTAAAATATTCAAAAATACCCAAAAATCCAAAAATTCCACAAAAATTCATACATGTAGATTAAGCTACTAGGATCAACATTTGTGAAGGGATTTTTCATGAATCAATCAATTCAAAGCTCAAAAAAATTAAAAACCCTAATATGGCCGAATTGAAAAATTCGAAACCTAAGAAAATCTAGACCATTTTAGCTCAAACGAAAGCTAGAATCACACTCACCGGAGCTCAAGGAGAAGAAAGAAACCGGCAGTGTCGAAAACGGTGGCTGGAATCACAAGGTGTGAAGAAATTGCAACTTTCGGCCAAAAATGGTTTCCTTGGCTTCGCCGGCGCTGGAGAAGGAGGCTGCTGGCGGCGGGGGACGGCTGGGAACGGCGGTGGCAAGCCGAGAGGCACACCGACGGTAGGTGGTCGGGATTTTCAACGGTGAGGGGAAGGGTGGTCGGGCGCGGGAGGGAAAGGAAGAAGAAGAAAAAAGAAAAGAAAAGAAAAAGAAAAAAGGAAAAAAAATAAAAATTTTAATAAAATATTTGAAAAATTTCACATCCACACATACAATTTAATATTTTAATAATTTAATAATAAATAAAATAATTAAATAACAATAAATAAATAATAAAATATTAGGGTAATATATATTAAACCCTAATTAAATAAATATTGCACACATAGGCTTTATTTAGTATTTTAAAAATACGTATGAGTTCATGCAAGTCCACAAATATATTTAAAATAATTAATAATAAATTATTTACGTGAAAATTTCCCCGAAAATACAAGTCCCGGGAAAATTTTACGTAAAGGACTGTAAATAATATGCAATAATTAAAATAGGTTTTAAATACACATCAACTCGTAAAAATATCGTAATATATATACAAAAATTATTAACACTGTATATCCCGGTACAATGTAAAAATATTTAAAAACACGGGATATTACAGTTAAGCGCCGGATGCTGGTGACTGCATTTACTTCATAAAGTATCGGTCGTCCTATAATCCTATTATAGGCTAGTGGTATGTCTACCATGTTGAATGGAGTTCGAATGACTTTTGTTCCCTCATCATCTTTGCTTCCAAATTCTAGGTCCAAATCGATAATCCCCATTAGTTGCACCATTCCCCCACAAAAATTAATGATGGGGTTCTAGATGGCCTTCAGGTTGGTGACGGAGCCACCCATAGCTTTGTATGCATTCCAAGATAAAACATTGATAGCACTCCCATTATCCACCAGTAGCCTTTTAACCTGATATTTATTTATGCATGCAGTTATCATCAGGGCATCACTATGGGGGTGATGTATATGCAAATCATCTTCTGAGTTGAAAACAATGTCGCTTCTCCCATGTACCGATTTTTCTCCTCTACTATGCTTTAATCTTTTCCCAGTATTTTCTCCCCCAATAATCATGTTGATCATCCCAATCAGCTCTTTCCTAGCTTTCTTTGCTTCAGCTTTATCCCGTTCCTGACTTTTTGAGTTTCTGCTTCTCCTCGGTGTGTCCGTGAAATTATCAAGCTTTCCCTGCTGAACCAGTCTTTCTATGGCACTCTTCAATTCTCTGAAGCCCTCCGTGTCATGTCCGTATTCTCGGTGGTACTCACAATACTGGCCTTTGTCATGAGTAAATCTCCAGCTTGGGCTGATTCTCTTAGCCGGTATGATCCCCACTCCATTCTGCCTGACCCACATGAGGATTTTGGATCGAGAGGTGTTCAGGGGTGTATATCTGTCTGTTTCCCTATCAAGTCTCTCTGTCGGATTTCTGAAATTCATTTTTTGGAAGCTCGCTCGTCTCTATTTTGGCTATTTATCCTTGATCGATGGCCTATCTTCTTCCAGACGCATCCTCCTATCTTCGTCCATTTTTATCATTTGGACCGCTATTTCCATTGCCTCTGCAAAGGTACTCGGCTCTTTAGTCATTATTTTTTCTTTTAGCTTCCCGAGTCTAGTGCCATTTTTCAAAGCTTCTATGGTGACTTCATCAACAAGATGCTCAATCTGCATAGTTATTTTATTGAAATGGTCAAGGTAACTTCGTAGAGATTCATTAGCTTCTTGTCGACACATCCACAGGTCATTGACATTTTTTGCAGGGGGAATGTTGGTGATGAATCTGATATGGAACTACTCCACTAGGTCCTCAAAAGAAGTGACTGAATTTTTTAGGAGCCGATGAAACCATTTTTTAGCATTCTTTATGAGTATGCTTGGGAAGACTCTACACATGATTCCATCATTTACATTATAGAGCAACATCTTTGTTCGGAACGCTGATATATGATTGATGGGGTCTCCCATCCCATCGTACTAATTAAGCTGTAGGATTCTGAACTTACTAGGAATCTCCGTTTGAATTATTCTACTGACAAACGGAGTTCTGCTATCCATAACCCATTCCTCTTCCTTTCTAGGTTTGGTCCGGGCTTTGCACATTGCTTCCTTAACCTTCTGCGCTAATTTTGAATGATCAAGGGCTGAAATAATTGAACTGCACTCCCCTTCTGGCACTTTACCCTTCCCTATGCTCGTCCCAGGGGCTTGTCGGGGTGCTGCGTTATCATCATTTTGAGGCAGCTCAGCGTGCCCACTCTGTATTATAGCATTCAGCTGTTGTTGCATCAAAGCTATCTGCGCCTAAATATTTTTTTATTATGACTTCCTTGCTAGTTTGATCAAGGCTGAGTGTTTGGGTCACAGTGTTTGGATTTTGAGTGGTTATCGTCGGTGTTTCTAGTAGACTCAGAAAAGATATTGAAGGTATTGATCAATGGTGTTATAGCAGAGCGTAATACGGGAAGTCTATGCCTAAGGACGAGTATCTTGGGAGTGTTCTCTAGAAGTGAAGGTACATGTCTGGACGAGGCTCCAGCATGTTGCAAGGTGGGTGGTAGTATCATTGCTGGGAGGGGGTCTGAAAGGTCGGTTGAAAGGATAGGTGCAGAAGGGTTGGTGCCGGCTTCAGGAATTTGGGCTGGTGGTGGGCTAGAAGTCATAGTGAAGGTGTCTTTAGCTTAGCAAGTAAACGAATGACTTTTCCCAAGGAGTTCCCACAGACGGCGCCACTTGATAACTAGTATCCGGAACTCTTGGGCTAGGCGTCCTGCAAAGCACGAACAGAGGGTAAGGTGAGAGATGGGGTGGATCCCCACAAACACTCTGATGCCTAAGTTAGAGAATAAAACCAAGAGAAATGTAAGATAGTCTAAATGTGTGAGAATGAAATGTCCCCTTGTGAGCGATGTAGGGCTATATATATAGTGATATTCAAACCTGGATAAAATCGGATTCTGTGTGGGATAGTGGATCATAATTTTAGTAGGAGAGTGTTTCTTCTTTGGTTAGGATTCCTCTTTGGGGTAGTTTTTATTTTGGACGGATCTATCTTCTCCCTGAACCAAGTGTTTCTATTTAGAAGGTAAAGGACCCCTAATTAGACGGGAACATTTTCAATAGTATCAATAATTATTTGTGAAATTTTTATTACTTTTATAATTTTGTTAAGATTTAATTGAATTAACAGTAAAGAAAAATTGATATTAACATAGTTCATATATATAATATTGAAAGGTGTAGTGTGATATCTAATTATAATTAAGCTTGGAACGAGAAAAATTTGATAGAGATAGAATTGGTTTTAAGTGAACATTTGGTTTGGTTGATTGTTAAAAGAATAAAAACATTTGGTTGATAATATCACGTATATGTACATATATTATTCATCATCATCATCATCATCATCATCATCATCATCATCATCATTATTATTATTTGTTTTTTAATTTTTAACATTTTTGCATGGCCTTGTTTATGGATGGCAAAAATGGCCACTCATTTTTTTCATTATTATTATTATTATTTCCATAATTTTTTTTTGTTTTTTAATTTTAGGAGAAAACTAATTGATCTTGTCATTCTAAGTCACTCTGGTTTTCTTGTTAGGAAATCAGAACCTGGTGACATTGGAAGAGATGAAAAGCAAATCATGCATGCTGATTAAAACTGGCAATTTCATATATATATATATATATGCTTGTCGATAGAAGTAACTATAATAGTCTTGTTGGCACTATTTCTGAAAGTATCATGTGTGCAATGTGCCATGCTACTGAAACTTATAAGTTCCAGGAATCTGAAATCAAATGCTGCACAACAGTAACGTTAATTTGTCATAATCATGAAACATGTTAACAATATATAATTTATTTATTTTTCTCTTTGCATTATTGTATCTTTATTTTCATGGACCGTTATATTTTTAATTCTTATTTTGTTTGAAAACATGAAAATGAAACTTGGTATAACGGTCGAAGTGGATTACTAGATTGAAGCAAAACTCATGATGATAAAAAGATATAATAAATATTAATATATTTTACATATATAATATTAGAGTCTTAATAAATCGGACCAGATTTTCGTAAAATTGAGATTATTTTGTTTCCTTTCTTATCAGAGAGCAAATGTTTATTGAAGATCTTAGGTTAAAAAGGCGAGTTTGACAATCTTGGAAATAAGAATATTGTAAGCGGAACGAAAAGCTTTCTAAACTATTTATAAAGAGGAGTGAACCGTAAAAGTTTTTCTCTTTCTTAATGATTTTGTAAATGCAGCTTCTGAAAATGTATTTTTGCAGGCATTTCTGAAATTGAATTTTTTTTTTTTTTTTTAGGCGAAGAGTGGAGAAGGAGACTAATGGAAGTGAAAGCCCATAACAGAGGCAGCAGCTAACTATTTTATACAATGAGATGGTTTGCGTTTCCGATGTCCCCTGTATCTTTCTTCTTTATTTTTCTTCATTCTCTTTATGATTTTTCTTCTTTTTAATTTCTTGGTAAAATTTTTTTTGATGTGATGCGTAATATTCAAAGTTCATTACATTCTGATTAATACAAGTACCACAATGACAATAAAGGTCTTTCAAAATTATTTAATGTAACTGACTTAAATTCAAAACCTAAATTATCTCTTAATAACTATTTAAAGTAACTTCATATATTAGGACTCGAACCTAATACTTAACTTAAGACAGAACAGCTCTTTACCAGCTGATCCTAATAATTGTTGGTCTTGATAATATATATATATATATATATATATATATATATATATTCATGTTCTATTGTGAATAATCTTAACATGAATCATACCTGTTACAACTTTTTGGTCATTTCTTAAAAATTTTATTATATACTTAGAAAATTTTAGTTTGGGCAAAGTGCATTTTTGCGCTTAAGAGCACATATACTCCTAACGTATTTTTTGGACCGTTTAAGCACTGAATTAAATTTTTTTCTGCATGTTAGGCAACATAACGGTGCTAACAGCCTCTGACTACTGCTAGTGTGGATGTCAAATGCGTTTCGACAAAATTAAAGATAAAAAGACATATATGCAGAGGAGATTACATAATATGTTTTATTGTGATGGACTAAAGAGGTTAACAAAAAAATCATCTTCTTCAATCCTTTCATCAACAATAACTAGAGCATGAATTGCTTGTCCAAGTTTCACATATCCTAAACGTACAAATGCTGATATAACACAGCAAGTGAAAAGTTCTCGCCTTTTATTACCGTATGAAACCATACACAACAAGAAAAACAGGAAAAAAAGAGTTGTAGCAAAATACGATTGTGTATTTATCAAGCAAAGCCTTGTAATAGAATGATAGATTTGGCATAAAGGTTTGAAATTAAACAACTAATTAAATACAAAATAGTCTTGAGATAAAATGTGCAGATCATCAATTTTAATTTTTTTTTTCAAATAAAATCTGGAGAAATCAACGTAGCAGTGTTGAGTAACGTATACTCAATATCATTTTCATATAGCATAAATTAAAATATATAATAATCTGATTATAATAATAATAAATTTAAATGGCATATTAATTATTAAAAACAATCATAAAATAGTAAAAATTATTAATAGTTACACAGTCAAAATCAAATTAATATTAATATTGTATGGGGATTATAACTTTTAGTTATAAAAATTATTAATCCATTCAAATTATAACTCTATTTATATAAAGTTTAATTCCGATTTAGTTACGGTCATATTACTTTGAAATTGGTTATTATTAATTTATTCAATTTATAACTCTATCTCTATCTATTTAAAATTCAATTCTGACTAAATATGAATATTATTAAATCATTAAATATAAAACTTCCGTTCTTATCATAACTCCATTTATATAAACTTGAATTTTGATAAGATATCAATATAAGTAAACCCCGCCGCCTACAGTTCTTCATTAAAATTATAACAATATCTATATAAAGTTCAATTTTGGTTCGATTATACTTTAATATCAATAGAATTAATTCATTAAAATTGTAACTCTATGCCATATAAAGTTGGGCGTAGCTTAATCTAAATTTATTATAAAGTAGCCATACTTAACTTGAGTTTCAAGAAAACTCAACCAGTAGACTTCATATATAATAGGAATACTAATCCAAATTGATTTGAAGTAATACTAATACAAATTGATTTGAAGTAAACTATCATCTTTGGTTAATACAAAAACCTACCTATAAATAGCTTGTCATAGTTTTCCTCTCGAACCACCTCTAAAACATCAACCGTAATGATGAGTAGTAGGGTATGTTTTTTGCTGTTACTTTGTGTATGCGCAGCAATTTTAGTGCAAGACGGTTCAGCTGCAACTATATCTTGCAATATAGACTGTTTTTGCTTTCCAGGTTGTAGGAAAGAGTTTTAATTTCATGAAGGAGATGAAGCTTGTGAATGCTCATGTAATTGCCAACCAGATGATTCTAAAAATCCTTCTCCTTCTCCTCTAGAACACAAGTCACCACCATCTTCTTATCGTCATAAACACAAATCACCACCTTCTCCTACTCCTCCAAAACATGAGTCATCTTCTCATCATCATAAACATAAATTGCCACCATCTTCTCCTCCAACTATAGATATTGAGAAGTGTTGGACAACTGGTCTCGAGATTGGTGAATGTGCAATTCAAGCTATTGGAAACCTATTGTTACCCGAGTTTAAAATCGGTAAAGCATGTTGTAGACAGTATAAACAGTGGGGTGCATATTGCTTCAATGGTGATGATACTATTTCTACCATTTTTGCTCATGTTGTTCCTCCTAATTTTATAAAATATTGCAAGACTCATTAGTTTTGCTCATAGAGTCGGTTTATTTTCTTCTTTTTGTTTTGTGTTAGCATTAGCTTAGGTAATAGAGTTGTTTTATTTTATCCTTTTCATTTGTTTTAGTTTAGATTAGATTAGACTAAAAGTTTTAGTTTAGATTAGATCAAACTAAAAGCTAAAAGCTTTAGTTACATTATTTGATGTGTTTTGATTAGAGTATTGATAAAATAATGAAAAAATTATTCTCAATTTTTTTCCCTCTTATGTCCATATGTATTAGTTGCTCAATTAGAGTTTGAATCTAATCATGCATATGTTTCTTTTATTTTTATAATTTGAAGATATCGAAGAGGCAAAAAAATGCTTCTCGACGGGACAGTGAAAAGAGTTCATCTGTATGATATAAAGAAGCCAAAATCTGACTGTTCTGTTTTGAGGCAATTTCTTGGTTTTTGATATCATTACTATATATAGGATGACATTACATTGCTTTTATGAGACGGTGTTTTTATTGTTGATTCTGCATAGGCTTCAATTGCATATGAATGGTATGAGTTCTTGTTGCTCTTGATTCCATTGAAGATGCTATTTCTCATGGACGTCCATCAGTATGATGGTATTATCCAGCTCTAATTACTTCCCCATTATTTGCTTGTGCAGATTATGTATATTACAGCATAAATTTAAAGTTTACTTGTTGCAAGTGTAATTATTAATTTCTGATTAATAATATGTTAATGTTCAAGTTACAATATTTACAATCCATTTCAAATTTAATTTTCATGCTTTCAAACAAATTAAAAATTAACAATATAATAGTCCATGAAAATAAAGTTACAATAATGCTAAGAGAAAAATAAATAAATTATATATTGTTAATATGTTTCATGATTATGACAAATTAACTTTATTGTTAACATGTTTCATGATTATGCCAAATAAATAAATACTATATTGTTAACGTTTTATTATATGCTAACAATACAAGCGAAACAAGCTAGTAATTGATGGTACAACAATAAAAAAATAGCTCTTGACTTCATTCATTGTTCTTATTTTGTAAACCAGACTTTTCATATCTTCCAATGTCACCAGACTCTGATTTACTAACAAGTAAACCACAGCGACCTAGAATGACAAGATCAAGTAGTTTTCTCCTAAAATCATATACTAGATTAGGGTCAATTAAGTGATCCCTTTCACATGCTTCCTTGACAAAAGCAGTATGTCTCTTTCCCTTTATAGACAAGTAAAATATGTATGGATTGTTGTGAAATTTGAGTTAATTTTCACCAATAATAACAAAAATTACCTTGAAAATTATTGCACAAGTGATTCAAATGTAAATGATTGTACTAAAAATCATCCTAAGGTATATTTCCAGGAAAGAGTGAAGAGATCATAATAGTCCCACTTAAAAATCATTCTCCTTATATAGAATTTTACCAAGATAAATAATTTTAATAGCACAATAATTAACAACAACTATACCCGATAATAGCTATTAAATAGACATAAAAGAGAACACCAAAATTTAACGAGATTCGGCTAATTATGCCTACGTCCTCGAACACTACCAAAATAATACTTCCCTAAATAAGAAAATATTACAAAAGAGAAAAAAAATACAATTGCCTAAATATATAAGAGAGGTAATTTTTGGATGAAATAACTAGAGGGGGAGGAGTCCTTTTATAGCCAAAAGACTCCTCCAAATGTTTAAAACTTCTCGATGTGGGATAAAAACATTTTGCCAAAAAACAACATGGATAACCCAAGAACATGTCCCTTATGTTCAAATCAATTCCAAAATATTTCCTGAAATGACTGATTTTCTCCACTTCTACCATTTTCTCCATTATCAAACTCAAAATTTCATGCACAATTGTCACTGATCCTTGCTCCACTCACATCATCCCTGCTTTAGACTTCTTCTCTCCTAACTTCTCATAGGGACCTATATATGTACGCCAATTTTTGCCACTCCTTGACCTTAGTCTTGAAATTTTTGCTCAACCTCATTCCAAGAGGATACTGATGTTTGAAACTAAATTGAATTTTCATCCTGTCCATAATGCAATCCTCTTAGAGCACTCAGTCACCCTCTAATTTTCTACCGTTGTTGTGAATGAGTTTCCAGAATTTCATTTGCCAGTTTCAAGATGTGTGTACTGGGCTCATGGGCATAACATAGTTTAAAAAGATATGGATTTTGGGATATCACCAAGTCCTTAAAATCATCAGGAAGTCCCAGCTCCCTTAATACCTTGAAGATGGCACGAAGTGGCAATGACTTTGATGTGGACATGTACAAAAGAGGAACCAATTGATAGGTAACAACAGGCAAGAATGAAATCTTGAATAGCAATGACCTTGACAAGGTTTTTATACTTCTCTATTAGTTTGTCAAATGTGGGATCTCTAGCTCATGATGCCATATACTGACCTGATGAAGATCCTATACACCTACAAATGGGTGTTTGAAGACAGATTTAAACATCTGGGCTTTCATTCTTATGCAGTTTGGCTTTTTTTTTTATTTTGTTATTATTATTATTACTATTTTTTTGGCAAACTGGGTATTCTCTAAGCCAATGATAAACGTGTAAGAGGCGCCTCACCCTAACCCATCTTAAAGTTCAAGCAAGCCTAGTACTACCCATTTTCAAGTTCAAGCAAGCCCAGTACCATAAATGTCAGTTGCCTGATAATGGTTAACTGTGTCACAGGACCATTACCCTATCCCCAAAAGACTAACCTATTAGGGTGCACAACGTCCACATCTATATGCCCAATACCTCCCCCATAACTTTCCAGTGTGGGATTTGTGACAACTGGGTCTGACTCCATATCCCCAACTCAGCTTGTACAAGCACACACTATAGTTTTACTTTTACTGCAAGTTTTAAGAGCCTATAAAATATCACTATAAATGTTCGCCAGTTATTGATTTCATGCACACAATAAACGTTAACATTGAGTGTCCAATTTGATCACCGATGGTTGCCAACTACAAATTAAATAAAAGTGAATTACAAAATCAGAATAGTTGTGTGATAGTTCAGACAGATAAAATTCAAAACAAAGTAAGGGAAAGTGACACCTTTATCTTTTTTTTTAAGCATTTTATCAAACAAATGGTGGGCAATCCATAAACAGTTTAAAAATTTAAAGGGTAGTTTTCACTCATGGTACTCAACATTTTGACGTGTGACAATCATGGCACCTAACTTTCAAATTATAACTTAAAACTGTCCAACTTTTGTTTTGTTTATTAATAAAGAGTCCGAAGTACTTTTTTCTGCCAATGATCATGACCTGGCCTTAATATGTTAGTGGGTCTGGCCATATGGATAAAAAGATGCAAGTTTGCTTTTGAGTTATTTTCATACTCGATACCTAATATTTTAACATGCTACTACCATAGTACTCAACTTTCAAATTAGGGGAGGGTGCATTTGTCGAGGTCATGGCAATGGTGGTAGTGCTACTATTGTTGTTGTTTTGATGGCTGTAATGGTAGTAGCTCTCGTGATGTCTGGAGCAGGAATAAGAGAAATGAGCAGTGTGAGTATGGCATCACCCGTGGCTGAACAGACCCACAATGAGAGGCAACTCCACTAGTTAATTAAGTTGTGCACATGCGGAGCATGTGCTGTCCTAAAACATACTCTGTGCGTTAAATGATTCATTGGGATAGCAATAAAGGCAGTGACATCGCAAGCCTGAGAATAAAAAGTAGTAGCAACGTGTTTGAATGATGGGATCTGAGATTTTTTTTTTTTGGAAATGTTGGATATTATGATGATAACAAGTCAAAAAATTGAATATCATGAATGAAAATAATCTAAAAGTAAACTTGTAACTTTTTATCATCATGGCTGGATCCACTGACATGTTAACGCCACATCATGATCATCAGCTGAAAAATTATTTCAAATTCTTTACTAATAACTGTAACAAAAATTTGGCAGCTTTAAGTTGCCGGAGGACGGGGTATGAGAGTGCAATTTTCGTTCTTTCGAGAATTATAAAATGGGTTGGACCCAACTAAACTTCGGGTCAAAAATATCGAGACCCGCTAATTGAGCCGCTATTTCATTGTAATTTTTTATGGGCTCCGTGTTTGGATGCATGGAAAATGAGTATATAGTTTCACATGCTTTTCATTTTTATCTGCAGTTCCTATTCATAGTCTTCATTAAAGGATGGTTTAGGGATTAAATCCGTCTAAAGGAACAGTTAAGCGGTTAAATTGAGGGTATTGGTAATTTTTAAACGAATTTAAATCCACATTGCGCTGCGTTTTGATGCGAAGAAGACGGCTCTCTCTATTTGAAGCTCAGCTTGCACACAGTTGCAGTGCCGTTCTCTTCTGTGTGTCTCGGGCTTTCAGCAAAACGGTGCATTAGGACACAACCTTTTATTACCAGCGAGAGAGCACTTGTGGGTATTTGCAATCTGCCAAAACTGTATCATAGGCAGCAATAAAATGGTTGGCGCAGCGGCGGTGGTGAAGAATTTAAAGGTGGGCACAAGCATGACTCAGATGCAGATTTGTTGAGATAATTTATATCAGTCACTGGTTTTGTTTCTTTTCACTGATTTTTGTCAAACAAACAACTAATAAGAGGGTTCGTGATTCATGGTATTTTAGTTTCAGGCGATTGCTTGAGCGTCAAAGACATGTTTTTTATTTAATTTCTTTGTTTTTTTTTTTTTTTTTTTTTGCTTGGTTATGACTTTTACCCATTTTTAGCATAAGCAGCATAGTCTGGTTAGCATGCATAAACTGTGGAATTGCAAGTGGGTTATATCTAAGGTTAGAAGTTACTCAAGAATAGCTCCTCCACCACCTGCTTATGCCCATTCATTTATTAGAGTCTCCAATAATATTGCTCATTTGGGCTCTCGAAAAGATGGACCCAAGCCACGCCAGCTACTTGCATTGCCACCATTCCCCAGCACCCTCCCTTTGCCTGGGAAGAGTTCCATGGCATCTCATGTCACTGCCATTAGCTGGGTCAAGTATTACTTCAATGATATGTATGACTCTGTGATTGGATCGCATTTTAACAAGGGACTTGTGAGTATGCAATTCACTCTTTCTTTTTCCTTTTTTTTTTTTTTTTTTTTTTTTTTTTCGGGTTAGTTGTATTGATTTTGATTTGTACTAGGTCTACATGGAGTGCCCAAGGAGTAGTGACTCCATTGAAATATATGGGGGACAAACATCTTTGAGAAAGGTATGCATGCTTACGTGCATAGTTGGTTATGCTTCCATGTGGTCTTGCTGTTCTAAAACACAGCTTCCCTACAGGTTAATCCTAGTGAAGTCATGGAGGCAGGGGCAAAATTTCATATTGCTGTGTCAGTAGCTGAGAAGAGGATTTCTAAGAGGTTTGACATTATACCAAGAGGAACTTTATATCCAAATGTTGATGAAATTCGATATTTACAAAGGCTTGTCAAGTACAAGGCATGTTTTAATTTGAATTGTTTTGCCTTTTTTTTCCATCTAATATTAGGAATGTTTTGCATATGGTAGTTTTTGTTTGGCGGATGCCGTAATCCAAAACCTTACTGTTGCATGTATTAGTTTCCTTTCATACATTGCCTTTTTTTTTATTAATTTTATTTCTAATCTTAGGACTCTGCTATAATTGTATTAAACAAGCCTCCACGGTTGCCAGTCAAGGTTTGAATCTGTAGTCATATTTTTTCTTCAAATTGGTTGTTGTCTTTGCAAATTTATTGCCTGTTCATTTATTTTTGGGTCATGATTTTATCAGGGGAATCTTCCAGTTCACAATAGTATGGACGCATTGGCAGCAGCAGCTTTATCTTATGATTATGATGAGGGCCCCAAGTTGGTAAGTACCTTCACAAGCAGCATTTACTTATGGGGAGTCGTTCTTGAAGTAGTTGTTACCCAAAATGAAATTGCTATATTGAATTTCTTTCTTGTTCCATTTATTTTTAAATTAAAATAATGTTTTTCCTATTCTTAGAAATCCTCCAACTATGAATGTAGCTGTTCTCATGCTAATACTTTTACCAGGTGCAGCGTCTTGATAGAGAGTGTAGCGGTCTCCTCTTGATGGGGCGGACAAAAGAAAGCATTGACTATCTTCAATGGTTATTTAGTGATGTAAATAAATCAAGTTCTCGTTGTAAGGTATTTGTACTTTCTTGTTATGAAACTTGAGGATTGTTGATTCATACTAAAAACTGTTGGAGAGGTAATTTAATGCCTCCCCTTTTGGTGCGGAATTATAATACGCATTGGCAATTTTAGGCTTGGAATGATGCATGCGAAGCAACATATCAACGCTACTGGGCATTGGTTATAGGCTGTCCCAAAGAAAAGGAAGGCTTAATAGAAGCTCCTCTTTCAAAGGTTTTCTTTCTCTTTTTATGCACAACAAATTTTTTTTTTTTTTTTTTGGGACTTTTTGAAAGACATTGTGATTGATTTATCAGTTGTTACATAATGCAGGTGCTTCTTAATGATGGAAAAACTGAGAGAGTCGTCTTGGCTCAGCATTCAGGTTTAGAAGCTTCCCAAGAAGCTTTAACTGAATATCGAGTGCTAGGTCCTAAAATAAATGGATGCTCATGGATTGAGCTACGTCCACTTACAAGTCGAAAGCATCAGGTACTCTGGAAATAGTTATCTGTATTTGATTTAGCTGATACTGCTTAAATTGAATAAAATGGCTGCTAACTTGTTCAAGTACTAGTCTGCTTTAATGTTCCATATCTGACTTTGAACATATCTAACTTTGTTTGTTTAATATTTGTAAAGCTCCGGGTGCATTGTGCTGAAGCTCTCGGGACTCCCATTGTTGGAGACTATAAGTATGGTTGGTATGTGCACCAGAGGTTGAAGCAAATGCCTCGAGTTGATATAGAGCCATTTACTGGGAAACCATACAAACTGCGTAGGCCAGCAGGTCTAGATGTTCAAAAGGGAAGTGTCTTGTCAAAGGTCCCCTTGTTACATCTTCATTGTCGGGAACTTGTACTTCCAAACATTGCAAAATTTCTTGACATTTTAAATAAGAAATCAGAAAACCTCCCCCCTGAACTTGGTGAAAAACCAGATCTTCTTCGATTTATGGCATCCATGCCAGCACACATGAAAATTAGCTGGAATCTCATGTCCTCCTATCTGGTGTAAGGGATGTTAAAGAGTTGGTTTTCTAGAGCTTGACCTATACAGTGATTTAGAACAATTGATGCTGTACCTATGCAAGGATTTCCACTTCTAGATTGTGGGATAGAAACAACATTGAACCAGTGTGTGAACATAGTTCTGTTGTTTTTGCTGCATTTTTCTATCTGTTGCAAGATTGTAATATTCAGATAGTCCTTCTTATCATACACTGAGGCTACAAGATGAACCTGCCATGATCTCCATCTGAATTTGCTCATATCTGGTATGTGATATTTGCCTAATTATTTTTTAATATAGCCATATGTTGGAAAATCATCTGCCTGTTGATAATTTTGTGAGAATATTTTTAGAATAATTTCATTTTGGTTATTGAATTTATCATTAAATATCAGTGATCAGCAGAATTATAATTTGTTTCAATAAGATCACCATGGACAGTTCTGTCCCAATTTGTTGTCTAAAGGATGACCTTAAGGCTTCAGCCAATAATTTTATTGGAAAATAAACCATATGCCTACGGAAAAATAAACCTTGTATTTTTGTTAGATATTTTATTGCGCTATTTTACCCTAAAATTTTCAGTAATATAACCATGTCTATCTTTTTTATTAAGAAAACAAGGGAAAGCTATATATTTCTATGATTCTCTTTAATTTCTTTGTTGTCTTTATATATATGTTATGGGTTGCTTCATATTTATGTATGCTAATGTAAGTTTCTAATGATTAGTTTTTCATAAGAGCTTTATTGGACAGGGACCCCTCATTGATGTCGTCTTTGAAGGATTCTTCACTTCACAGTTCTCTTTGGCAGCCAGCTTTTGATCTTGTACAAACTATTGTAGTGTCTGATGATGCTGCCTTATTAGCTTATTTGTTTAATGACCATACACCTCTGCGTCTTGAAAGAATTATTCCAGTCGAATTGAATGACAATGACGATGATGGGCTTCCATTGTAATCAGATGTTGAAGAAAAGGATAACAGCTGCATTGGATGTGTGTTCCCATGCAATGTGATAGTGGACGACAATATCATACAAGAGGAGAAAATGAACCAGCAACCAAAGCTAATATCCTAATATATTGGTGTAGCAACCAAAACTGTTTTTGTACCCAAGATGAAGCAGCTCAGGAATTGTGAACATCAACCTGGATGGTGCCTGCAGAAATAGTGAAAGGAATATTTGGCTATGGAATTATGGATACAACAGCTAGAAATGCAGATGGTCTGCTGGCTGTGCTGAGGTAAAAGCATGAATAAAAGATTGAACTAAAGTCGGAGTCTTTTGTTTGCAGAAGGCGAAGCCCTTAAAATCCAAAGTCAGCGAGTCACAATGCCTCAATGTTAGAGCTGATAATGATAATGTTATGCTTGAAGTTTATTGTCATGATGTGGTTCTTGCAATTCAGAAGGAAGCAACAAAGCCAGTTTAGCTGGAAGCCTGCTTCTGAAAATTTGAATTATTTTCAATTTTTATGTTCTTGTTTTTATGGGATCTGCCTTTGAAGAAAAGTTTGGTTTACTCTACTACATGATTAACAGTTTGATGATTATGTCATAACTAATCATGATTATCCATGAATGCCTTCTATGTATAATGGATGTATCACAGCAAAACTTGCCAAATGGGCATGTTACGTTACTAATTTGAACTATTATTAGACTTTAGTTAACAAAAGTGAGAAGACAACATGTATGATTCTTATATAATTTCAAAATATTGTACTCAATTGTTGGACGTATATATCTGTAAGAAGAATACAAATAAAATTATAAAAAAGTTTATATTTATTATTATATAAAAATTAGATAATTTAATCATTTATAAATAAAAATAAAATATAATTTTAATTTGATAGAAAGTCTATTTTTTATTTTTTTAATTAGGTTAATTTCTATTTTATCTCTAATAAAAATTAAATTAATTAAAATATAATTCTAATTTAATTAAAAGTATGTTATGTATTTTATTTAAGTTAACTTTTATCTTATCTCTAACAAAAATTCCAATTTAAGTGAAAATATATTTAATAAATAACTAATAATTTTTATTATCTTATAATTAATTATAATCATAATATTTTTTTTTATATAAAATCAGTTCATATAATTATAAGAAATATTAAATAATATTATATAATTATTTAAATGAAATATTTATAAAAACTGTAATGAATAATTGAATATAATACTCATCATTTACGTAAAAATTAAATAAAAATATTTTGAAAAATTGAAGGTTGTTTTTTTTGACAAGTAGCTAGGATTCCCGGTCTTTGGGGGTTAGAAACTCATGGGAAGTCAGATAGGTGGGAAACCATTTTGGGTTTCGTAGACAAGGATTTGTTGGGGGTATTTTGACAGTTTGTTCGAGGATAATAAACAAAATATAGAGGTATAAATGAGCTAGGTTGCTCGTAACTAATTTGTTAGATTTGATAAAAATTTATTTGAATTCGTATATTAAAGTTTGTTCAATAAACGAAAATTTGGATTATGAATCTCGTGAATAAATTTATGAGTTAGGTTATAATTTTAATATTTATAAATTTTATTTAGATATATAATATAAAATTCGTATTGTAAAAAATATTTTAAAAAATATATTCATAATTTTTATTTAAATATATTATAATTTATTTAATGAATAATTTATTTTTAATTTTTAATGTATAATTTTTATTTTTAAAATTTTTTTAAACTCATTTAAACTAACAAATAACTTGTTAATATTAAATGAGATAGGAAGTTCAGCTCAATTTTAATTTAATTATAAACAAATCAAATCAGAACTAAATAAAACTGGATTACACTCTAACAAAATGTGAGTTCTTGTCACTAATGGTAATAAAATGAAATACTATATAAATTAATTTAGGGAAAAAAAAAACATTGTTTAGTTTCCACAACCCATTTATTTGTTCTCAGTTTTACTGGGCCAACTTTCACAACTAACAATAACTTAAAAAAAATTATATGAAGAGAAATATTTATATGATCCAACACATCATCAATAAATTGATGTATATATATATATCAAAAAATGAACAACTATTAGAATAACTTAGTGAAAAATTGATCTTATTTAAGTGAATTTTTATATTAAAATCATTATTTAAATAATTATATTAAATTTATTATTAATAAATTTCTAATTTCATTCCACTCGATACATGTTATTTAGAATTCAGTAAATTATTAATTGTGGTAAAAGAATTTATTTTAAAAAATAATAATTTTTTTAATTGAAATTGAAATAAAATAATAATAAAGGTATGGTCATTTCTGTAAACGCGTAGTTTTGGGTTAGGCTGCTTTCACCATTCAACAAAAGGGGTCCCACTCCAAAGACTTGGACTTTTATATTTCTTTTTTTTTTTCTACATAGAAAAGCAATCCAACTTATGGAAAATAAGTGCAATTAAGCCCAAAATATTGTATCAACTTCCACAACTTCTAGTCTTAAAAAAAAATTAACAATATATTAATAATTAAAATTTGATTTTACACATATTTTTATTTATTTTTTTAAAAATAATTATTTTAATTGAAGTAAATTTTTATATTATACACCATTTTCTTTTTTAAAAATAATGAAAATATTATTTTCTATTAAATCTTTATTAGTAAATATTTTTATTAGAGCTAATTAATTACAATAGAATAAAAATTAATTATTATCATTGATAAAAAGGGTGCATACGAAAATTATTATCTTTTAATTATATTTAGTATAATTTTTTTTATTTTATATAGAACTCAAAATAAATTTATAATCTTTAAAATAAAAATAATATTTATTTTATTTTTTACAAAGTAAAATATACTTTTTTAATAACTATTATTGAATAATAAAATAAATTCTAATCCAATAAATATAAAAATAAAGTAAAATTAAAGTAATAAAAAATAAAAGTTACTATAAAATTTCTCTATCTTTAATAATGAATAAAACATAGAAATAAGTAATTAATAATAATCTTAAAATAATATTGTTTAAAATTTATTGACTGATTTTTTTTCCTTTGACATACAAAACAATATTGTTGTTCGAAAAAAAAAAACAATATTAAAGTTAGCTTTTAGTGTATTTCAATTAATTTTTTTATCTTAAATTTATAAATTTTTAATTAACAATAAAAATTCACCATTATATAATAAAATCAAATTGGTACTTCTCAATATTAAAATTTTAATAGAAAAACAACACATCAAAATCAAAAAAAGAATTTCTTGAATAAACACTTTCCAGTGCCTTTCCATGTCAAAATTTCAAGAAAAGACCAAGTTTTTTTTTTATGTTACTGTTATGATGTTTCATGCCCATTTCCCAAGTTTTTTTTTTTTCTTTCATATCCTGAAAAGTATGGTCAAAAAGACAATTTCAAAGCAGCAACAACAGCAAAGAAATCATTAAAACGCACATACTGAGACACAAGCAGAGACTGAAACCAGCATTGTGGATTGTCACTTTTGTCAGTAGTGAGTGAAGTCTAAGTCTTTGCAAGAAATAGCAGCAGAGTCCACAGTCAACTGCAAACATCTGATCCAACACGCTATATTAAAATTCTTTTTTCTGCTTTTCTCACCTCAAATTCCTCAACAGTCTTTTCTTTTCTTTTTATTTTCTTTTTTCACTGTCTCTCTCTCCAAATCTATAACCCTGTTCCTATTCTTGATTCTTGATTCTGCTGTTCCTTCTTCTTCTCTCCTCTTCCTTGCCTGAACTCAAGAACCCAAGAAAATATTTGTTTATATATCATGAATATATGTGTCCTAGAGCCCTTTTCTGTTCTTGATTCTTGATTCTGTTGTAACTTAACTTCTTCTTGTCTCCTCATCCTTGCTTGACTTCAAGAACCCAATAAAATATTTGTTTCCTAGAGACTAAAACAAAAGGGGAAAAAAAAAAAAACAAGAAAGGTTGTAATTTCAAGCTTTAGAAAAAATGACAAGGTATGTGTATGGCAATTCTCGGTTCTTGTCCTGCTTTATCTCTTTGCTTTTGTTCTTGTTCTTGATGTTCCCTTTTGGGTTTTCTTTATCTTCAAATCAAACTGCCATCATGATCACTCTCTCTGCGCTTCTTAGAAATAATACTGCTTCTCCAACATGGGATGCTACTTCACAGCCTAATCCATGTTTGTGGAAGGGGGTTACATGTGTTGATAATACGTCCATAACTTCTCTTGCTTTGACTGGGTTTGGTGCTTCTGCTCCTGGAGTTTTGCTTGATGTTTGCAAGATTGAATCTTTGCAGTCTCTTGACCTTTCTAACAACCACTTTAGCTCAATCCCAGATGAGTTTATTAGTAGTTGTGGAGGGATCAGTGGTCTTAAGAGGTTAAATTTTAGTAAAAATGTGTTGAGTCGTGTTTTGCCTGCTTTTGTTGGTTTTGTTGGTTTAGAATCCTTGGACTTGTCTTTTAATAATTTGAGTGGTGATGTTAATTCCCAATTAGATGGATTGAGTGCACTTAAAAGCTTGAATCTTAGTTTTAATAAGTTTAGTGGTTCTCTTCCTGTTAAGTTTGGACAATCCATGGTGCTGGAGGAACTCATGCTTTCTATGAATTTTTTCCAAGGTGAAATCCCCCAGGAAATTTTGAATTACAAGAACTTGAGCATGATTGATCTTAGTGGAAATAATATTTCAGGGTCTATTCCAAACTCAATTGGAAATCTTACCAAGCTGCATTTTTTGATTCTGTCTGCCAATAGATTGAATGGATCAATCCCCTCTTCCATTGCAGATATTACAACCCTTGTCAGGTTTGCAGCAAATATGAATGGGTTTGTGGGTACAATTCCTAGTGGAATTACAAGATATCTGAAAAATTTAGATCTTAGTTATAATATGTTAGGTGGATCTATTCCATCAGACCTTCTGTCCCAATCAAATTTGCAAACTGTGGATTTGTCTTATAATAAGTTGGATGGTTTGATACCTGAAAGTATATCTGAAAGCTTGGTTAGATTGAGATTGGGAAGCAACTTACTTGATGGGCCAATCCCGCCTTCATTGAAATCATACCAGAACTTGACTTACTTGGAGCTGGATAACAACAGCTTAGATGGTGTGATACCTCACCAGTTGGGTTCTTGCTACAATTTGGCACTGTTGAATTTGGCTCAGAATCATCTTACAGGTTCCTTGCCGGTGCAATTAAGCAACATTAGCAACCTTCAGGTTCTGAAGCTTCAACTGAACAATTTGTTTGGAGAAATTCCTTCATCTATATCTCAATTACAGAAGCTATCAACTCTGAATATCAGCTGGAATTCACTTAGTGGTTCAATACCTTCCTCAATTTCAAATTTGCAAAACCTTGCGCACTTGAACCTGCAAGGAAACAAACTAAGTGGCTTGATACCTGATAACATTGGCAACATGAATTCTCTGCTAGAACTCCAACTTGGAGAAAATCAACTAAGTGGGAGGATTCCAACAATGCCGATAAAGTTGCAGATTGCTTTGAATCTCAGCAGCAACCTGTTTCAAGGGCATATTCCAAACACTCTTTCCAGACTGAAGGATTTAGAAATTTTGGATCTCTCGAACAACAAATTTTCAGGTGAGATTCCAGATTTTCTTACCCAGCTGGGATCATTGACACAGTTAAGACTCTCAAACAATCAGCTCTCTGGAATCCCCCCAAAGTTCCAGACATGGGTTGCTGTGAGCACTGATGGAAATGTAGGTCTTATCAATACTACCAGGCAAGACGTTTCACAAGAACATGGAAAGAAGAGGAAATCAGCTGTTGTTGCTGTTGTTCTTTCTGTTGCATCTGCTATTCTTGCTATTGGGGTGGTTGCAATTGTTGCTTTATTATTCTCCAGAAAATTTCTCAAGGTTAATGATCAGCCATCACAGTCAGGGGATGAGCTTCCTACTCCTCAGGTCATTGAAGGCAATCTGTTGACTGCAAATGCCATCCACAGGTCGAATATTGACTTCACCAAAGCCATGGAAGCAGTTGCTGATCCCTGGAATATAGTACTAAAGACCAGGTTTTCCACATACTATAAAGCCACCATGCCTTCAGGAGCAAGCTACTTTATCAAGAAACTTAACTGGAGTGACAAGATATTCCAACTGGGAAACCATGATAAATTTGATCAAGAACTAGAGGTTCTAGGGAAGCTGAGCAATTCAAATGTCATGACGCCATTGGCATACGTGTTATCAGTTGATAGTGCTTATCTTTTCTATGAGCATGCTCAGAAGGGCACCCTTTTTGACGTTCTTCATGGAAAACTTGGACATGCTTTGGATTGGGCAAGCCGTTATAGTATAGCAGTTGGAGTGGCTCAGGGTCTTACTTTTCTGCATGGATATACCTCTGGACCAATTCTCCTCCTCGATCTTTCAAGCAGAAACATTTTGCTCAAGTCCCTGAAGGAACCTTTAGTTGGAGACATTGAACTCTACAAAGTAATTGATCCAACAAAGAGCACTGGTAGCCTTTCGACAGTTGCTGGTTCTGTTGGCTATATTCCACCAGGTGAGCAATTCTTAACCTTCTTACTCGAACATTAAAGAACTGCATAGCTGTACATAGCAATGGATCATTCATAAATATGTTCAAAGGCATTTCCTGTTAAATAAATTTCTCTCAGATGTTTCCACAATGTTCATTATATTCTGTTTCTCCAATATGCATCAACTTTTGATTTTTTATTTGAAAAGTAAGTACTGTTATTGCAGAATATGCTTACACAATGCGAGTCACAATGGCGGGGAATGTATATAGCTTTGGGGTTATTCTACTGGAACTGCTAACAGGAAAACCAGCAGTTAGTGAGGGAACTGAATTAGCCAAGTGGGTCTTAAGCAAGTCAACACAGCAGGATAGGTGGGATCACATCCTTGATTTTAACATAACCAGAACTTCACAGGCTATCAGAGGCCAGATGCTTGCAATACTTAAGGTTGCCATCAGTTGTGTCAGTCCTTCACCGGTAGCAAGGCCAAAGATGAAGAGTGTGTTACGGATGATCCTCAATGCACGATGAAGCCAACAGTGTGAGAAAAATCTGTCTATTAGCATGCATGATATGAAATACATCAGTTTTGGCTGTGTCCAGTTATTGTCGGATAGTATGAAAGCCTCTACATCTACACACAATACTGCAGTTGTCAAAAGCCAACCTGCATTTCATCTGCTGTACCCTTTTATACATTGTATACATATTAATAGAAATTTTGGGCGATGTAATTTATTAGGTTTGTCTTTCTTTTTTTCTATGTATCATCTGTTTTAACTCCTTTATCAAATGGCTAACTTTGCCCTTTGGTTAAGGAGGTTTGGGCATAGAATAAAGAAGAGGGACTATGGAAGTGATCACAGTTGCTAATGCAGAATAATCATCTATTCACTGCTTACTAATCCTCAGGCAAAAGTTCTGGCTCATCAAGCATGTCCAATGCTAATCGTAGATTTGGATTTTACTTGGTGGGGAAGCAACAAATATAACAGAACCTAGAATCAAACGAGTTTCACATCTCAAAATGCCTTCACCTATTGCCAGAGTTGCTCCATGTCTCTGGTCATACGCACATTAGTGCTGCTTATTTTTGTTTTGACATGCATAATGGTAAGCAACAATGTCAGCAAAACTAAAACCTATAACATTAAAGATTAAATTCATGCATTGCGCAAGTGACAATTAATATGTAATTGATAAGAACATAATGAACAACCAAAAATTGGCAGTAAACGATAGGTGTTTATGGCATCACTAAAGTACAAAAATTGTAAGGTAATGTCACCAATGCAAGACAAATAAACATTGCTCTTCAAAACTTTACTCCCACATTTTTCTGCACCAGTCTCCATAAATATCAAGGATTAGGAAAACGAGCTTTGGGAACATACAACAAGGTTAAGGTGTAATATGCAAAAACAAAGCTTTATCTAGTGACTTGAACGTGGCTTAGAAGGTAAGATCTTTGGGATCCTCAATGATCATTGCCAGGGTTTGCAAGAAGGAAGCCAGATCAGCACCATAGATCACACGATGATCAGCTGTAACATTTACCTGCATATTGCATATTTCCAGTGTAAGAATCATATTCTGAATCCAACCACTGCTATGGCACAGGCACCCTTTCAAGAAAATATTTGCCAGCATGCTTCTTACCTGCATCTGGTTCTTAATGCCAATGCGGCCATCCTTGGTACCAACCATGGTTGGTTGAGATGCTCCAACAGCCATGATTGCTCCCTGTATCAATCCAGATACAAATAAATTAATAAGCAACTAACAAGCAAAAGAACAGCATTACGATACACAGAACCAGCAGACTTGTGCCTTTTATATTCAAGTGAAAGCACTTACAGTTCCAGGTGGCAAAATGGCATCAAACCGATCCACACCAAACATTCCAAGATTAGAAAGTGTGAAAGTTCCTGCCAAAAGAAGGAAAAGAATAAAAAAGAGGAGAAGAAGAAACAAGCATTAGGGAAAATACTAAGCATATTAAAATCACTAGAACAGCATTAGCTATAAATTTCATAGAAATTAAACAAAACATAAACAGAAAATTGCAGATCTTAGCAGAGCAGTGACTACTGTGAACTATAATTGAACTCATTATGCTGAATTTTATAATAAGGAATTTGTCTCTAAAGAAGAAACCCAATGATGAAACCACTATCACACCACTGTTAAAAGTTTCTTTCCCTCGACCACACTATGATCCTTCCTTGAAGTTTAAACTCATGTGTCATCATATCTATGTTGCATGTTTGAAAGACCCACTGCTCTTCCATTCCTTTTGAAGTATTAGTTAAACGTGGAATGATTTAGAGAGTTAAGAGTAAGACAATACCAGATCTAGATTCTGTAAGAATTATAAATTTGCCAATCTTTTCAATGGCACTTGAGCCACAGCCATAAAGAAGTTCCTATAATCTATGTAAAACTAATTAGCACCTGCATTTGCTATGTAAAGGCTTATGAATCAATAATGCTAAACCTACAGTGTGGCTCTGGTTTGAGAGGAATGATTTCGGCTTAAACTAATTCATAAATACAGGGCTGATAGTTAAGATTTATTTCTTGAGTACTAGAATACGATATATCTTTTGCTAAGAAAAAATGCAACTGATTAAATTACCTGTATTGTATTCATGTGGTTGCAGCTGCTTGGCCCGGGCCTTATCAACCAACTCCTTCCATTTCCTTGACAATGAATAAATGTCAACCTGAGATAGATAGAGGAAGGATATCATTAAAACTCAATAAACAATAAATAATTTATTACCGCTACAGAGCAGCCCATAGGAGATTAACAAGAACCTTATCAGCATCTTGAAGCACTGGCGTAATCAGCCCACCATCCATGGCCACTGCAACTGCAATGTTTATGTTACTATTATATGTAAAACTGTTACCGTCTCTACAGCTAGAATTTACTACAGGATGCTTAACCAAAGCAAGGGCTGTAGCCTTCGCAAGCAAGGCTGTCATGGTTACTCCCTTAGACTTGATCTAATCACAAAGGCACAAAATGTGATTAAGAAACACTGAACCAAAAATCACCTTCAATTACGCACACGTTTAATCATTTTTTGAGTAACACTATACATTTCCTATAAACAGAACCAATCACAATGCTAGTGAAAATAGCATCACCTACCTGTGTAAGCATGCAAGGAACTAAAATAAATAAATAACTAAAAAGTCTGAACTTTTACATCAACTTGTCATAATTCGAAACCGAAAAACCAAATAGCATAAAAGTCATCACAAAATTCTGACAAACCAAATTGAGAAAGTCCATTACCTTCTTGTAAAGGGCATCAAGAGCATCAGTAGTAATAGTATAACCAACTCTAAAAGTAGGAACAGCCAAACTCTCCACCATATTTCTACTAACTGCCGCTTGCATTGTAGTAAAAGGCACCACAGTTCCCAACTCAATACCCGTCGTCTGAGTTACAGTGGTTCCCACCTTAGCAGCAGCAGGTACAACATCAGCATTGGCAGCAGCTGCAGCGGCAGCAGCCTCAACATCTTTAGCCACAATTCTGCCCATAGGTCCACTCCCCACGATTCTCCCTAACTCCACTTTCAGTTCTTTAGCAAGCTTCTTCGCATAAGGTGAAGCCACCACTCTCTTCCCACCTTCAGACGCTGGATGCATGGCCGACCCCACAACAACTGCCGATTTAGCAATTGCCGGAGCAGCAGACTCCGCAATTTTCTCCGATTCCGGCACAGAAGCAGCTGGGACTGGTGGTGGGGAAGTTGAAGTCGATGATGATGATGAAGAAGAAGAAGAAGCTTTAGACTTAGCTTCGGAAATTTCATTCTCGGATTCCGCTAATAAAGCAATAGCAGAACCAACAGCAGCGACACCACCTTCTTCAACCATGATGGCAGCTAAATACCCATCATAAAAAGTTTCAACATCCATGTCAGCTTTATCTGATTCAACAACGACAACACTCTCACCTTTGGAGAGCTTGTCCCCTTCTGATTTAACCCAAGAAACGATTTTTCCTTCAGTCATGGTAGAGCTGAGGGCAGGCATGAAGATCTCTCGGATCTTGGCATGGATACGGGTATGGGTACAGCGAGAAGTGAGAATGCGGGAGGTGGGTCTGCCAAGAGAAGTGGAGGTGGAAGGGACGAATGTGGATTTGAGAAACTGAGCCATTTCTTGAGGAGAATTTGAGAAACCAGAAGTGGTGAATTGATGGGTTCTGAGCAGTGAAAGATGGATTTGGTTTGGCTTGGCTTGGCTTTTATGTTAATGTGCAGAGAGATGTTCTTGGAAACATCGAAAGAGGGCGGAGGTCTCAACGACCTTACCGGTGAAACGATACGAGACAGACACTGATGAAATTGGTGTGTTTTTGGCGTGCTGAAAGCTTCGGTTCGTTTTCATTGTCTATGTTCATAACTTTTTTTTAAAAAAAAAAAATTCTGCAATTTTTGGGCCATAAGTAAGTCCGGTCCATGGTTTCCTTTTTTTTTTTTTTAACAAGTAAATAGATAAGTAAAAAAAATTGGTGTGATAAAAATATATAATTTTTACCGTTAATAATTTTCAGATATATAATCTTAATATTGTAACAAAAATATTAGTGTGTAGTAATTTGTGTATTTTATCGCTATTTATTTTTTTTACAAAGTAAAATATATTTTATCAATAATCATTATTAAATAAGGTGATAAAATAAAATAAAATAAAAGTAAAAAAAAAAGTCAAATAATTATTGAAATTCCTGTTTTAATGATACTAGCATGTATGACGTTGATATGTTATTTTCACATAAAACGTAGGTTGCTATAGTGATAATATAATTTTAATAAATTATTTTTTCATTTAATGTGATGATTTAATATATCATTTTTCCATAGGATGTGGTGATGCTATGAAGTTGGACGTAGAATTTTTTCGCATTTCCTCCGTCATGAATATATATATATCTAAAGTTGCTATTACCGTAAAATAAAAATTATAAATTGTTCAAAAAAATAAAAATTATAGAAATGTAATATTCTTTCGATATTGTTAACAGTTTAAATAAGGATGTAATCAACACAAATAGGGGCAAGTAATTTCTGACCGAAATCTGATTTTTAGTCGAAACGAAATCGAAAAATTGCTTCAGTTTGATTGCCATATTTCAAAGGTGGTGGTTCGGTTTTAAAGATAGGTAGTTTTGAAATTTTGACAATCAGTTCAGTTTAATTCAAATTGCCAATCAATTTTTCGATATATATATATATAATTTCACTCATTTTGAGTGTCATCAAAATTCAAAAATTTCCTCTTCTTGACTGCATACAAGTCATGGTTTGATTCGATACTTCAACCTATCTAAACTCAACATCTGATGTACAATCGACTCAACACTTGATGTACAATCGAGGGTACATCAAACCATAGGTTGAAGTATCGAATCAAACCATGACTTGTTCGCAGTTAAGGAGTGGGAGTTTTTGAATTTTGGTGACTCTCAAAATAAGTGAAATTATATATATATAAAGAGATATGAAGTTGGCATGAAGTAAAGGATAAGAAAATAAATGTTAGCAAGAGATGAAGACTCATTTGAAATAAATAATCATCTTAGAATGAACAATTAGAAGTTTGAGGGTTAATAGTTGATTCTAGCATTTCATTAAGGGCTTTAATGGATATTTTATAATAAAATCTATCCAAAAAAGGGGCTAGAACCCTCTTCAAAATTTGTGGCCTTCTTTTGGGCAGCCATTTGTGTTAAATAAAAGAGAAGAGAATAAGAGAAAAGGAAAGAAAAGAAGGGCTGCTCGAATTCTCCAAGTTTAGGCTTGATTTGCAAGTGAAATTTGATGATCAAAAACACTTTCCAGACTGTAATTTTCATCCTAAAAACCTTTGGTGATTGATTTTGGTAAGAAATTATGTTGTTTTGGTTGATTTGGATTAGGTTTATATGCAATAGTTTGCAAGTTCTATAATTTTGGTTTCATAGTATCTGTGTTTTCGTTATATCTTGAGCTAAAAAGCTTCAAATTGAATGTTCTTTAATGCCATAGAAACTTGAAAGAGTCCTTTAAAACTTTATGGTTTTTATCTAAAGCTGAATAAGCCTGTGAAAGGTCCTAACGAAGAAGTAATTTTTTTTGCTCAATCTGTTAGAGAAATTGAGCCGCTTGTTAAGTGACCTCTATAACTTTATTTGTGATTATTCAATTGTAGTGAAATTTTTACTAAAGGTACTAGGCACATAAATTTAAAATTTATTAAAGTTTTACCTTCAAATTTATTTCCTACAAGTCTAGGAAATTTTTCTAATTTTGGTTTGAGAACAACCCTTTTAGAGTTAATAAACCTAATTTATAGAATTGAATGGATTTGCATATTGTGCATATAGTTTGTGCGTTGCATGATTGGATTAATATATGGGATCGTTATATTGCTGATTTGTAAATAAATTTCATGATTTAGGTGCTAGAAAAGGGAAGGAAGGTGGTGGTGCAAACTGAACAATTCAGTTTACTGATTTTGAGTATTTTGTAGGCTGTTTGGTGAGTAGGTGTTCAAACCCTTAAAATCTCTTTATATTAGCAATGAAATGAGTTTTTAATGTTGTTATATGAAATTGAAATTGATGTATTTGAATTGTTTTAATGCAACTTATTATCACTTGAATCACTAGTTTATGATTCAAGCTTTGAAACAATTATAATTTCAAGTTCATAAGCTAAACTTGCTATTACTCTGATTTTATTTTGCAATTTGGTTTGAGATCTGATTTGAGATTATTTAAATTACTTGATGATTTAGTTGAGTTTATAAAAAACTTAATTTTATTTATTTGAATTATAATGAAAGATTGTTTAATTTTGAATGCTTTATTAAACATTAATGTGATAGCGATATTTTAACAGATTATTTGTTAGAAATGATATTTAGTTTTGTGTATTACCAACCTATATGAGATGTGTGGATATTTTGTGGTGTTATATACACATCTAAGATTGTGATGCAATGTGCTGAGGTATTATATGCACATTTGAGATTATGATGGTTGTTATTGCATAATAGACAATAGGGTACTTAATTACAAGACGGTGATGGGAGAAGGGTCATTTCATGCTAATGTAGTTAAAGGATTAGCCTCAAGTGTGCTTAAAGAGTGAGTTTGTAATGGCCTATATGTTATGGCCAATTTGTGATGCTCATCACAGGGTTGGTTAATACTAAAGAAAGTTATGTTGATGTTTTGAAAGAACTTGTATTATGATTTGAAAGCATGAGTGAACCTAATATTTCAAGTGACTTGTATTTTGATTATAAATGCTCTAGTTTGCTGATTTGATAACTCTATTGTATTTGGTTAACTAAATTGTGTTATACTTGTAACATTTATTCATTGAGTATATATGTACTCATTTTTCTTTATTTTTAAAATCTTTTTAGATGTAAAGGCTTGATATTGGATGTTTAATCCTAAGCCATTTAGTTTAAGGTTGGTCGTACAACCTTGCTTTGGTGTTGCTATCATTTTGGTGGCTATAATATTATATATTTTAAGTTTAAACTTCTGTAGACATGTTTTGTAAATTACATGCTAAACTGTTGTCAACTTAATCCTTACTATTATTTAATTGTAAACTCGAGTTATGTCTATATAAATATTTATATTTAAATAAAATGCTAAGTATCAAGTTTATTTAATTTTATTGAAGATCATTTGAAAAGTGTAGAAGAGTAAGCTCTAATGTCCATCTCAAACTACGTGAGATGGGGTGTGACACACACACACATATATATATGCGGCCAAGGATCAAAGGGTGTTTTTATTCAAGTATATGAATGCAATGATGATAGTAAATCCATGTGTCAGTCTCACGCTCTAGTCATAAGCTAGATAATACTACTAGTGAGGAATGAGTCTGGCGCATAGGAGGTGAACTAACTGAAGACTCTCATGTTCCTGAAAAATAGTTGAGGGGAGTTAAACTTCACTGAGTAAACTAATATAAAGAAACATATATTAGTTTGAAAACCTTCTTTTATTAAAATTTTCATTACAAATATTTAGTATGAAAAGTATTTAAAGAAAATTATTAATTTATCAAATACTATATGTATATATATCCAAATTATTAATTTATTAAATATATAAAAGTATACCAAATAATCATTTGGTAACTTTCTTAAAAACATTACTTCCAAATACTATTGCTTAAACTAATATGTGATAAAAAGATAAAAATAATATCAATAAATAACTTTGGTGGAAATTAGTGGTAGAACTCTAAACTACAATTCTATATAGCCATTTGATTCAGTTATTTTTCCAATGACTGTCAGTTCCTGAGGGCTAAGCTTCTACTAAGCTACTAGCTGTAGTTTGTTTCTTATTCCAATATTTATTGGGGGTTCCCAAGAGCTAAGCATCCACCGAGCCACTGGTCCCAGTAATAATTATCCATAATTCATACATCTCACCTGAGAGTTATACGTCAATTGAGCTTCACAATTAAATTTCTCAATCAGGGCCCAACTCTAAAATCATTATATATGTGCACACAGTCCTGATGACACCCATCAGGTAGCCCGCTCTATCAATCTTTTTGAAAAATTATTTATTATATGTAAAAGCATAATAAATTCTCAAGAAAATCAATACTGAAAATAAAATAATTTTATCTTTATAATCCATAATATCAATAACATTAATAATCTTATTAATAAGAATTATGGCAAAATAACATCGATAGTGCTAATCAATTATAAGATCAACATCTTCAATATGTCCAATCAATAATATGGATATTTCAAATATTAAAATATAAATTCTTTAACTAAACATACTCTTTGAATATATTTAACCAATTTATACTTTATACGCAAATCTAACACACATTTCAATATATTAAATTACAAGTGGAGTGAGCAGGCTGACATGTCCTTGTCAGCCTATTACCCGATATCTCTGCTCTGGTATACTCTATAAATAATATATAAAAATAATTATCAAATAAATTCCTAATAACTCCCAAAAATTCTAAAATTTTATAAAGTGATGGAATCATGAAAATTGACTTAGGAACATCCTAAATGATTAATTTGAGGTTTAAAAATTATCTCTGATGATTTAACTAACTTAAATTGAAATTAACTAATTTCCATCACAACCTTTCTGAGATTTATTTCTTAAATGTCACGACCCAAAACAGGGGCCATGACCGGCGCTAGGGAACGGGAATTCTTTCGAATCCGGAACCCGTAGCAAGCCTAAAAATAAAATAAATATGCAATAATAACCATAAAAATATAATATGCAGCGGAAAATAAAATCATAAATATTACAATATCATCCATAACAACTGGATATAATTCAAAACTCATCACATCACATATATAATCTCATAAGTATAATCTTTATACAAATCCAGTTTTTAACATAATACATCTCTTTAAAATAAAGTACATAAAATCCAATACTTTAATTTACAACTACTGCAGTGTCTAGATAAAATAACTAAGACTCAAGTAGACAATTTACATAAAGAAGCCGGGGCGGAAGAAATCCGGCGTATCGACCTGCTACTGAGGTCTGAGGAAGTTGACTCTCCTGAAAAATAGTCAACGGAGGGGAGTCAGACCTCACTGAGTGAATTACTATAGTATATATACATACACTCTAAGTGATAATGCATACAGTCAACAGTATATGAGTAATATGTATATATACAGGCAAGTTCATACAGATGTAGAAAAATCATTTTATATATATTTGTCTGAAAATCAACTTTTATGAAGGATCACATAGAACCCTAGAATATCGCAACCTCAGAAAAATAGTCTTAAACAACACTCTGGCCATACAGGCTCACTGATTCCAAATATATCCACTTAATCCATATGGGCAGTAGACTGGCCCCGAGACACTAAGTCAACCGAGCTCCAGCAGTCTGACTGCCAGTGTGATTGGCCCCGAGACACTTGGTCAACCGAGCTCCAGCAATCACACCCAAACCACATCTCACATATATCAATAATCATAATCAAATCAATATCCACAAATAGTCAGTAATAAAGCCTAAATACTATAGGCGTACCGGTACGTACTCGGTCCTAGTGCTGCCCACTAGGTAGCACGTTCTATTGATATCCTTCAGTAATAAATAATAAAACATTCATTCACAAATACATGATGCATGAATTTAAATAAATCAACAATATAAACCATATATATACCGAAAATATACCAAACATAAACCAGGTATATTTTGAGTATATATACGTCAAATAAATTCAATCAAATCATGAATTAAACTAAAAATATATTTAAAAACATTTTAAATATATTTTATTAATAAAACATGTATATAATTTATTATATACCAAAAATATACTTGAATATAAATCATGTTATTTATGCATAATTAGTCAAAATAAAACATGCATTTTCTAAATCATGCATCCTAAGCATATATATATAATATAGTAACTCACCTAATGCGCTCCACGAGACAGGTCCGACGGGCCTGGTCCACTAACCCTCGGTCTCGGCGCAACTAAACAAGAAATAATTAATCGACATCAGAATAACCCTAACAGAAATCCTAGAATTAAATCTAGAGTATTCAACACAGAATCGAAAATTAGGGTTCGACTGGATATCACGTTTTACGAGAATTCTACCGGAAATCCGGCAGAACCTCCCCTGTAAAACGGACATCTCTCTACTCAAAAAGAGTAGAGCCGACCCTGCAAAGAAAATACACTTCAAAAATAACACCATAAACAATCACAACCCCTCGGTCGGACTCCAGACTACAATCTGTCGACCGGGGTCCACAAACACAGAATATATATTCAAATATACTAAAAATATCCTTAAATCATAAAAATACATTTCATACGTAGAAATTACAAAATAAATCTTGAAACACTGTAAAAATCGATTAAAACTCATTTTATTAGAAAAACCGTATATTATATATATAATTGAAAATAATTCACGAAAAATAGTTTTAATTAGTTAAAAAACCAAATATTTTGTAGAAATCATTTTTATACCTTAAATAAATATTAAAACCAATTAAATTACATTTTTAGACAATTTAGGGTAAAATTACCAAAATACCCCTATATATATATATATACCTAATTTACTTCAAAAATTCACCAAAAATCATACACTTATCCAAAATTAATTTTCTCAACATATTTATCAATAACATAAATATTTAACTCAATTTACCAATTAAATTCAAATAAAAACACAATTAACTTAATTTTCCAAAATCACCTAAACTTCAATAATTAAAAATAAATACTTAGAAATTCATAAAAATTCCAAATAAATTCCTATAATTCATTTCAACACCTAATTCAACCATAAACTCCAATTTCATAATTTAAATAATTAATTTCCGAAAATTAGAAAATAATATTAAAATATTCAAAAATACCCAAAAATCCAAACAATCTCCAAAAATTCTACAAAAATTCATACATGAAGATTAAACTACCAGGAACAACATTTGTGAAGGAAGTTTCCATGAATCATCAAAATTGAAGCTCAAAAAAATCGAAAACCAAAAGTGGCCGAAATATTCAACTCAAAACCTAAGCAATTCTAGACCGTTTTAGCTCAAACAAAAGCTAGAATAACACTCACCGGAGCTCAAGGAGAAGATAGAGACCGGCGGTGTCGAAAACGGTGGCCGGATGAGGGAGAAACGACGTGAGGAATAGTGGGTGGTCCGGCGGGTATCCACGGGAAAAGAAAGAAGAAGAAGAAGAAGAAAAAGAAAAAGAAAGAAAAGGAAAGAGAAAAGAAAAGAAAAAGAAAGAAAAAGGAAAAGAAAAAGAAAAAAAAAGAAAAAAGAAAAAAAAAATAAATTTTAATAATTTAATAATAAATAAAATAATCAAATAATAATAAATAAATAATAAAATATTAGGGTAATAATAAACCCTAATTAAATATACATACACAGGCTTTATTTAATAATTTAAAAATATGTATGAGTTCATGCAAACCCGTAAATACATTTAAAATAATTAATAATACATTGTTTACGTGGAAATTTCCCCGAAAATGAAAGTCCCGGGAAAATTTTACGTAAAATACTGAAAATAATAGACAGTAATTAAAATAGGTTTAAAATACATATCAACTCATAAAAATATCATATAAAATACAAAAATTACTGACACTGCATATCCCGGCACAGTGTAAAAATATTTTTAAAATTACGGGATATTACAGTCTTCCCCCCTTACAGGAATTCGTCCCCGAATTCTAAAAACAGGATTACAGAATCAGGAAGGAAAGAGATACGGGTAAGAAGCTCGCATCTCAGCTTCAGTCTCCCACGTATGCTCTTCAACTCTGTCGCTACGCCACAAAACCTTGACCATCGGAATCTGCTTCGATCGCAACTGTCGAACTTGATAATCAACGATCGCCACAGGTTCTTCCACAACGTCAAATCTTCACTCACTTCCACACTGTCAGGTTGCAACACATGTGAAGGATCTGAGATATACTTCCTCAACATCGAGATATGAAATACTGGATGCACCTGCGACATACTCGGAGGCAAATCCAACCGATATGCAACAGTGCCAATTCTCTCCAGAATCTCAAACGGTCCAATATATCTCGGTGCTAACTTACCCTTCTTACCAAATCTCATCACACCCTTCATCGGAGATACTTTCAGAAAAACGAAATCTCCAACCTGAAACTCCACATCTCTGCGCCTAGGATCCGCATAACTCTTCTGTCTGCTAACTGCGGTCTCTAATCTGCGCTTGATCACGACGACTTTCTCTGCAACATCCTGAACCATCTCTGGTCCAGTCAAAGCTCTCTCACCGATCTCATCCCAACTCAACGGGGATCTACACTTCCTTCCATACAACGCCTCATATGGTGCCATGCCAATACTGCTATGGTAGCTGTTATTATATGCAAACTCAACAAGCGACAAATGATCATCCCAGCTACCTCCCAAATCCAAGACACACATCCTCAACATATCTTCCAGTGTCTGGATCGTCCTCTCAGACTGACCATCTGTCTGAGGATGAAAAGCAGTACTGAAATCCAACCTAGTGCCCATCGCTTCCTGCAACTTCTGCCAAAAACGAGAAGTAAACACTGAACCTCTGTCTGACACAATGGACACAGGTACTCCATGAAGGCATACAATATGCTTCACGTACAACTTCGCCAATCTAGCAACTGAATATGTGGCTTTCACAGGCAAGAAATGTGCAGACTTCGTCAATCTGTCTACAATCACCCAGATGGAATCGTATCCATCCTTCGAACGAGGTAAACCGACTACAAAATCCATAGCTATCCTTTCCCACTTCCACTCGGGAATAGGAAGAGGCTGAAGCTTCCCAGAAGGCTTCTGATGTTCGGCTTTCACTTGCTGACACGTCAAGCACTTAGCAACATAATCAGCAACATCCTTCTTCAATCCATCCCACCAGTATAAATCTCTGATACTGTGGTACATCTTAGTAACACCAGGATGAACGCTGTAAGCTGTAGAATGTGCTTCCTCTAAGATCTCTTCTCTCAAATCATCCACATCAGGAACACACAATCTACCACTGATCCACAACACACCATCATCATCGAGTGTGAAATCAGTGAACTTCCCTGCTCTGACATTCTCTGCAAGCTCTTCCAGAATAGGATCTCGGCTCTGAGCTGCTTTAATCCTATCCCTCAGTACAGATCATACTTTAAACTGAGCTAACAGTCCACCTGATCTACTGATCTTCATCATCAGACCTTGATCCACCATCAGATGCAATTCCTGGATCAATGGTCTCCTCTCCACACCGATGTGAGCAAGACTACCTGAAGACTTCCTACTCAAGGCATCTGCTACCACATTAGCTTTACCCGGATGGTAAAGAATCTCACAGTCATAATCCTTCAACAGTTCCAACCATCTTCTCTGCCTCAGATTCAAATCTCGCTGCTGGAAAATGTACTTAAGGCTCTTGTGATCAGTAAATATCTCACAAGTCACCCCGTACAGATAATGTCTCCAAATCTTCAAAGCAAAGATCACTGCAGCCATCTCAAGATCATGTGTAGGATAGTTCTGCTCATGCTTCTTCAACTGCCTCGAAGCATAGGCTATCACCCTTCCATTCTGCATCAACACACAACCAAGACCAATTCTAGAGGCATCACAGTAAACTGTGAACTTATCCACACTATTAGGCAAAGCTAATACTGGCGCTGTGGTCAACTTTTCCTTCAACAACTGAAAACTATTCTCACAAGCTTCTGACCACTCGAATCTAACATTCTTCTGAGTCAAGCGAGTCATAGGGGCTGCTATCCTGGAAAAATCCTGCACAAACCGCCTATAATACCCGGCTAAACCCAGAAAACTCCGAATCTCAGTAACTGAAGTAGGTCTAGGCCACTCAGATACTGCTTCAACCTTCTGTGGATCAACCTGAATACCTTCTTTAGACACTACGTGTCCAAGAAAAGAAACACTCTCCATCCAGAAATCACACTTCGAGAATTTAGCATAAAGCTGATGATCTCTCAGTGTCTGTAGTACAATCCTCAAGTGATATACATGCTCTTCCATACTCCTTGAATATACCAGTATATCATCAATGAAGACTACCACAAACTGATCCACATACGGTCGGAATACTCTGTTCATCAGGTCCATAAAAGCTGCTGGTGCATTAGTCAAACCAAAAGACATCACCAGAAACTCATAATGACCATATCTAGTGCGGAATGCTGTCTTAGGAATATCAGCTTCACTGATCCGCAGCTGATGATAACCCGACCTCAAGTCAACCTTAGAAAAGAATTGTGCACCCTGGAGCTGATCAAATAAATCATCTATCCTCGGGAGAGGATACTTGTTCTTCACTGTCACCTTATTCAGCTCTCTGTAGTCAATGCACAGTCTCAGGGTACCATCCTTCTTCTTCACAAACAAGACTGGTGCACCCCAAGGAGAAACACTAGGTCTGATAAAACCCTTATCCAACAACTCTTGCAATTGCTCCTTCAACTCTCTCAACTCTGCAGGAGCCATACGATAGGGTGTCATAGATATAGGAGTAATACCTGGAACCACATCTATACAGAACTCAATCTCTCTATGAGGTGGTAAACCTGGCAACTCCTCGAGAAAAACATCAGGAAACTCACAAGCAACAGGAACATCTGTGAGTGATAACTTCTCCACTGACGTATCCCTAACCAATGCCAAAAACCCCTGACAACCTTTCTTCAACAACTTCCTAGCTGAAATAACAGAAATAAGATTCTGAGGTGCTGAACTCCTGTCACCAACAAACTTAAATTCTACTTCACCAGGAATTCTAAAAGTCACCTCCTTATTCCTGCAATCAACCACGGCATACTGCTGGGATAACCAATCCATTCCCAAAATAACATCGAACTCCATCACATCCAACAAAATCAAATCAGCGGGTAATTCTCTATCTCCCACGAGAACTGGACAACCAGAAAGAACAATATCGGTGTCCAAAGAATCACTCAGAGGAGTGGCAACAGACAAAGGAAAAGCCATCCTCGAAGCTTGCCAACAAGATTTAGAAGCAAAAACAGGAGAAACAAACGAATGCGTGGCACCCGGATCAAACAAAACCAAAGCATCCAGGTAACAAACAGAAAGAATACCTGCCACGACTGCATTAGATGCCTGAGCATCCTGCTGAGTCAGATGAAAAACTCTGGCTTGGCCTCGACCTCCCTGCTGACTGGTAGAAGCCTGGCCAACGCCTCTGGCACCTCCTCTAGTACCTCTACCACGACTCTGCTGTGGAACAAACTGAGTAGAACTCTGATGCTGAGCTGGTGGTAACTGAAATGGCATAGGTGCAGCACTAGCAATCGACTGCTGTGGGAATCGCGGAATCTGCTGCTGCTGATATCCGGGATAAGGACACGATCTGGCAAAATGTCCTGTCTGCCCGCATCTGAAACATGTCATCGGTGTCAGATAACACGGTCCCTGATGGACTCTACCACAAGTCTGACAAACACTGGCCGCTGATCCAGAACTACGACCACTGCTGCTGCTCGAAGCACCTGACCCAAACCTGAATGATCTACGCTGACCTCCACGACCATGTCTACTGCTCCGATGCACTCGCTGCTGCTGTCTCTGACTCTGCTGAGTCGAACCTCGCTGCTGACTACTCGAACCAACATGAAAACTCGAATATGGAGTAGCCTGCAATCCACTCGACTGAACTCCCAACTGGTAATAATCAGGCATCGCTCCCTGCCTAACTAACCTCAGCTCAATCTCCTTAGCTAGCTCAATCACAGACTCGAGAGTAAGACCTGCTGTAGGCATACCAGCAAAAGCTGAACCCAAACCAGTAACATAGGTAGTAACAGCGAAATACTGATCTCGCATCAGATCCTCAGCATATCTACCCAGACGAAGGAACTCTCGGGTATACTCCTCTACTGATCGATCTCCACGAGAAATACTGGTCAGACGAAGACGATAGCTCAAACGAAGAGGCTCTGGACAAAATCTCCTCATGAATCGCTCTCGAAACTGAGCCCATGTCATCGTCATCATATAAGGCTGGATCATCTGAATAAACCAATCTAAAGCTGGTCCCTCGACAGACAACTCAACGATCATGATCCTCTGGTACTCGGTATGAGCAGTCCGAGTCCTAGTCTCAATCGCATGCAGAAAATCTAAAGGATCAGAAGTACCATCAAAAGCAATCCTGCCAACTCTGGCATAGAACAAAGCTGCCTCAGGGTCAGACATACCCTGCTGATAGGCAGGCTGAACAACTGGAGGAACAGGAACATCAAACTCAGGCTCAACAGGCTCCTCGTCCTGTAACTCTCTCTGCCTACGGCGACCTGCCGCTCCTCGAGGTCTACCCCTGCCACGACCTCTACGCCTAACTGGCTGCTCAGGAGGTAAAACCTCGTCCTGAAAAGACTCATCATCCTCGGCCTCAACGACCGGTGGAGCGACACGCGCTCGCCTCCTCATTCTGAAAAGACAAACGAAAAGATTCAGACAAAACAGACAACGGAGGAATAACGCTGAAAACTACAGCAAGGAATACTTATCAAGACATACTCGAACCTAATACACTGCAGTAGTCCAACAGAAAACACAACTTTAAAACTAGGGCCACAACTCACATAACTAAGCCCTGACATAGAACTCCACTCAGAAACGAACTTCGCTCTGATACCAACTTTGTCACGACCCAAAACAGGGGCCATGACCGGCGCTAGGGAACGGGAATTCTTTCGAATCCGGAACCCGTAGCAAGCCTAAAAATAAAATAAATATGCAATAATAACCATAAAAATATAATATGCAGCGGAAAATAAAATCATAAATATTACAATATCATCCATAACAACTGGATATAATTCAAAACTCATCACATCACATATATAATCTCATAAGTATAATCTTTATACAAATCCAGTTTTTAACATAATACATCTCTTTAAAATAAAGTACATAAAATCCAATACTTTAATTTACAACTACTGCAGTGTCTAGATAAAATAACTAAGACTCAAGTAGACAATTTACATAAAGAAGCCGGGGCGGAAGAAATCCGGCGTATCGACCTGCTACTGAGGTCTGAGGAAGTTGACTCTCCTGAAAAATAGTCAACGGAGGGGAGTCAGACCTCACTGAGTGAATTACTATAGTATATATACATACACTCTAAGTGATAATGCATACAGTCAACAGTATATGAGTAATATGTATATATACAGGCAAGTTCATACAGATGTAGAAAAATCATTTTATATATATTTGTCTGAAAATCAACTTTTATGAAGGATCACATAGAACCCTAGAATATCGCAACCTCAGAAAAATAGTCTTAAACAACACTCTGGCCATACAGGCTCACTGATTCCAAATATATCCACTTAATCCATATGGGCAGTAGACTGGCCCCGAGACACTAAGTCAACCGAGCTCCAGCAGTCTGACTGCCAGTGTGATTGGCCCCGAGACACTTGGTCAACCGAGCTCCAGCAATCACACCCAAACCACATCTCACATATATCAATAATCATAATCAAATCAATATCCACAAATAGTCAGTAATAAAGCCTAAATACTATAGGCGTACCGGTACGTACTCGGTCCTAGTGCTGCCCACTAGGTAGCACGTTCTATTGATATCCTTCAGTAATAAATAATAAAACATTCATTCACAAATACATGATGCATGAATTTAAATAAATCAACAATATAAACCATATATATACCGAAAATATACCAAACATAAACCAGGTATATTTTGAGTATATATACGTCAAATAAATTCAATCAAATCATGAATTAAACTAAAAATATATTTAAAAACATTTTAAATATATTTTATTAATAAAACATGTATATAATTTATTATATACCAAAAATATACTTGAATATAAATCATGTTATTTATGCATAATTAGTCAAAATAAAACATGCATTTTCTAAATCATGCATCCTAAGCATATATATATAATATAGTAACTCACCTAATGCGCTCCACGAGACAGGTCCGACGGGCCTGGTCCACTAACCCTCGGTCTCGGCGCAACTAAACAAGAAATAATTAATCGACATCAGAATAACCCTAACAGAAATCCTAGAATTAAATCTAGAGTATTCAACACAGAATCGAAAATTAGGGTTCGACTGGATATCACGTTTTACGAGAATTCTACCGGAAATCCGGCAGAACCTCCCCTGTAAAACGGACATCTCTCTACTCAAAAAGAGTAGAGCCGACCCTGCAAAGAAAATACACTTCAAAAATAACACCATAAACAATCACAACCCCTCGGTCGGACTCCAGACTACAATCTGTCGACCGGGGTCCACAAACACAGAATATATATTCAAATATACTAAAAATATCCTTAAATCATAAAAATACATTTCATACGTAGAAATTACAAAATAAATCTTGAAACACTGTAAAAATCGATTAAAACTCATTTTATTAGAAAAACCGTATATTATATATATAATTGAAAATAATTCACGAAAAATAGTTTTAATTAGTTAAAAAACCAAATATTTTGTAGAAATCATTTTTATACCTTAAATAAATATTAAAACCAATTAAATTACATTTTTAGACAATTTAGGGTAAAATTACCAAAATACCCCTATATATATATATATACCTAATTTACTTCAAAAATTCACCAAAAATCATACACTTATCCAAAATTAATTTTCTCAACATATTTATCAATAACATAAATATTTAACTCAATTTACCAATTAAATTCAAATAAAAACACAATTAACTTAATTTTCCAAAATCACCTAAACTTCAATAATTAAAAATAAATACTTAGAAATTCATAAAAATTCCAAATAAATTCCTATAATTCATTTCAACACCTAATTCAACCATAAACTCCAATTTCATAATTTAAATAATTAATTTCCGAAAATTAGAAAATAATATTAAAATATTCAAAAATACCCAAAAATCCAAACAATCTCCAAAAATTCTACAAAAATTCATACATGAAGATTAAACTACCAGGAACAACATTTGTGAAGGAAGTTTCCATGAATCATCAAAATTGAAGCTCAAAAAAATCGAAAACCAAAAGTGGCCGAAATATTCAACTCAAAACCTAAGCAATTCTAGACCGTTTTAGCTCAAACAAAAGCTAGAATAACACTCACCGGAGCTCAAGGAGAAGATAGAGACCGGCGGTGTCGAAAACGGTGGCCGGATGAGGGAGAAACGACGTGAGGAATAGTGGGTGGTCCGGCGGGTATCCACGGGAAAAGAAAGAAGAAGAAGAAGAAGAAAAAGAAAAAGAAAGAAAAGGAAAGAGAAAAGAAAAGAAAAAGAAAGAAAAAGGAAAAGAAAAAGAAAAAAAAAGAAAAAAGAAAAAAAAAATAAATTTTAATAATTTAATAATAAATAAAATAATCAAATAATAATAAATAAATAATAAAATATTAGGGTAATAATAAACCCTAATTAAATATACATACACAGGCTTTATTTAATAATTTAAAAATATGTATGAGTTCATGCAAACCCGTAAATACATTTAAAATAATTAATAATACATTGTTTACGTGGAAATTTCCCCGAAAATGAAAGTCCCGGGAAAATTTTACGTAAAATACTGAAAATAATAGACAGTAATTAAAATAGGTTTAAAATACATATCAACTCATAAAAATATCATATAAAATACAAAAATTACTGACACTGCATATCCCGGCACAGTGTAAAAATATTTTTAAAATTACGGGATATTACATTAAAATATGTACAGAATTATACTAAACTCCATTTTACCAAAATTGATTATTCTAATTTATACTATTTATTAAAAATAGTTTTATACATATCTTGGATCGGTACTGTTCATTCACTGGAGTTCGGGTGGGACTCATTAGATTCTCACTAAAAAACACAACACTTGACCAAATAAATTATAGCAAAATGTTCCTAATAATTAATAGGACACACATAAAGCCTCAAACAACCCAACAAAGGCACTGAATAATGAAATCTAAAAATAAACCAAAATTACCTAAAAAAATTCACTAAATATTCTAGAGCTAGAGATCGAATGCATGGTTAGTGCCTACAAACTCTTGATAATATAGGGAACATAAAAGAACTGACCATGTTGCCTGAAACCCATTGAAACAATGCATAATCGAGGCATAAGGTCGACTAATCTAATTTGAATCTGCACTATTCAGAGCCACCTTTTTCAAAATGAATACCATTGGAGTGAAAAGGGGATGAGACAAGTCTATGGCTTAAATTTAAGGTTAATCAAAGATCGTTTAGGTACATAACGGAGGAAAAGAAAAGTATTAGTATTAAAAAGTAATTTTACAAACCAAATTGCTTCTCTCCCATTATTCTTCCTGATTTGCATATCACTTTCTCCTTTTAAAATGATGGACACCCACTTATCCATTAACCAATGGTTTTCTTTTATATATGTTACTAATAATAATAATGATAATAATAAATAGAATAGTAAAGATAATAATCATAACAATAAAATAGTAATAAGAACTAGAATAATAATAATAATAATAATAATAATAATAATAATAATATATTATTATTATTATTATTATTATTATTATTATTATTATTATTATTATTATTATTATTATTAACCACACAAATTCAGGTTGTTATATTCTTTCCTCTTCAAGAAAATTTGCCCTCGAATATACATAAATATTGAAATAAATAGGGGTATCAACTTTACATATCCTTTTTTGTCCCCTAAGTCTAGTCCTCTGCTGTATGGTTGCTCCACATCACTTTCACCATAGGAATCTCTTTAATGTGAAGCTGACGAACTTCTCGATCCACAATCACCATGAGATGTTCTTTACATGACAAATCCTCACTAAGCTCCATTGTTTATAGCTGAAGAATATGAGAAGGATCGAAGATGTATTTCCTCAATATGGAAACATGGAAAACTGGATGAATCCACGATAGTTCTGGTGGTAACACTAGTCTATAAGCCACATCACCTACCCTCGAACGGATTTCAAAAGGACCAATATATCTAGGAGCTACCTTACCCTTTTTACCGAATCTCATTGTAGACACCCAATTTCGGGATGATATATTTGGATGCAGCAAAAGACTCCAGTGATGAAAATGTCTTCGATACTTGACCTTTAAAAAATTCTAAGGGCTTTTAAAGGAAAGATTTAATGTTTTCAGGGACTAAATCGTAAAGTTCTTTTTAGAAACTAATTATAAAATTTAAATTTTTTCAGGGACTTTTTTGTAATTAAATGTTAAAAAAAAGTGTTTCGGAATTCCATAATTCCAACCGGAATTACAATAATTCCGATCGGAATTACAATAATTCCAATCGGAATTACACAATCCCGGTCGGAATTGAATTCTTTCATTTTTTCCTATTTTTAATTATTTCCAATTCAGTGTTTTAATTGGTTTAAACTTCCTAATTAACTCAATCCTACCCGGTTTAAAATTCCTAAATACACTTTAGGAATTAGAATCATATTAGGATTAGAGTTAGGCTTCTTGGTTCTACTATAAAAAGAAAGGAAGGGAGACAGTAGGGGGAAGAAAAGAAAAGAGGGTGTAAAAAAGAAAAGAGAAAGAAGGAGAAGATATGGGAGAAGAAGAAAAAACATGATTTTATTCTTCTTAAGTTTATTTTTTTATCAAAAAATTCCTTTTGATTCAACAATTAATTCAAGACTCGTGAAGAATTTTTGAAGAAAAGATTCAAAGATTTGTCAAGAATGGTGAATTACAAATATGAGAAGCACCCTAAATCATTTATAAACATATCATCTTCTTCTATTCTTTATTTTCTTATTTATTTGTTTGATTCTTTTACATTATTATTTATGTTATTATTCTTTCAAGTTATTATCATAATTTATTTATTAATCATTATTTTATTTTTTTATGGTGATTATGGAGGAAAACGTATGGTGATTATGTGAGAGGGATGAATTCATGAGAAGTCCATGGAAAACTATGGATAAAGCCTCATAGAGACTTAGTTTCTAGGGTTTTATTTTATTTTTTTATTTATTGTTTTATTTTTATTTTATTAATTGTTTTATGAATTAATGTAATAGCCCCAATAATGAGAATAGTAATAAAATTATATGTGTGGTTGCATGTTTATTTTGATTAATTGGTTAGTAAAATTAGGTTTCAATTAAGTAATTGTTTAAAATCAATAGAGGACATAGATTAATTTAGGTTGCATATTAATAAAAATTAGGGTTTTAGTAAGGAATAAATTTAATTATTTGTTTGATCTTATTTAATTGTTTCTTTTATGTTATTATTTGTTTTTGGGTTTATTTATTATTTTTATGTGTTTTGGGCCTTAAGCCCATTTTAGGCTTTGATTTATTTATTTAAGTTTAGGTAATTGTTTAGCCCGTATCACTTAATAATTAATTAGGTTTAATTAATTAAAATATATTTTTAGATTCATAATTAATTAGATTTTAGGTTAGAAATATCCCTAGGCCCATTTAGTTAATTAGACATAGGCTCACCTAATTTAGTTTAATTAATTTAGACTTAGCCCACTTAATTTAAGCTTTTTTCTCATAATTTATAGATTTAAGATCACTATTTAATTAAAACATGTATAATTAGGCCCAATTTTAGAATTAAAATACATAGACTTAGGTTTATTTAATTAAAATCAAAAGGAATTAGGTCCTTAGGTTAACTTATAATTTAAAACATTTAGATTTAACTCATTTATTTAAAATCCATGTAGATTAGACTAACTTAGGGATTATATGATTTATTGAATGCATTATTTGCTTGTATATTTCATGACTGGTTTGCCTTAGATTTTATTGTTTTGGGTTTATATGAAATTGCATGTAAATAGAGAGTAAGATAATAATTCATAAAATAATTCTAAATGAACACAAGATTAAAAGAAGTTGGTATTCCGTATCCAAAATCTCCTGGTTATGGTGCTAGCTTTCTTTTAGGGAATCGAGTACCACCTTTTTTATTTGTCCTAGTTATTACCTTGGGTGGCAACTCTTTATCTCCACGCCATGTCTTTGTGATAGTGGTTAGTGTGTTCTCTAGAGCCCTGAGCTCAAATAGTATCATGGTTGCTAAAATCTTGAACGCGCGCTAAATCCCACCGTCTACAGTGGCGACTCCACTGGGGATAAGAGATACTGATTCTACCTTATGTTCTTTAGAATTATTTTATTAATTATTATTTTATTCTTACATTCATTCTGCATGTCCCTATTAACCGATGGCGTTGGTTTATGATTCCATGATTCCACTAGCTTTATGGGGTTATAGATCGGCTAACCATCACTCTTAGCCTTAACTCGGTCCAAGAGAGATTATCGGGCTCATTTGACCAAAGCCTATAACCCAAGTCCTCAAGGGGGGTAGTCTTCTCTCGAGTTTGCAAAGGATGCTGGGCCCCTCTGACCTTGGCCTGTAACTCAAAGTCCATAATAGAGAGCATCTTGCTAAGGGCACCTTGACCTTTTTATCGGACCTTAACCACATATAATGGCTTAGTTATTTCCCCTAGGATTTACCCAAATTGCTTATGAATGTTGCCATGAGGTATTTCTATCTATAAAGGCCCAAGCCTATACTTTTGAAACTCGTTTAGGTTAACAAAGATTAGGCTAATCTTTTACACCTAGAAATGTTGTTTCTGTGCTTCTATTGCTTTGAGAGATTCGGCATGCACGTCGGACCCTGATATTCCCTGTTAATATTAAGACCAAGACCAAAAATCCTAGGAAAAGAGACTTGCCATTGAATATGTGTACGGGAGGAATAAGGTTGGAAGGATGTATGTATACCTAACTTGTTACTTGGTACTTTTTGCATAGCACGTGCATCATGCATACATGCATCTCATGCATCATACTAACCATTTGTCTTGCGGCCATTATAGATTCGTCTGGGTCTTCCTATGTTTGGAGTTGAAAAGGTGGAAAACTAGTGAGAACTGATTCAAGCCCCCAATCGATTACGAAAGAGATCCTTAACATACTAGAAAAGAGCCCCATTAATCTGCTCTATTTGAAAGCTACGCAACCTGAATGAACTGAAAGAATGGAACAACAAAAGGGAGGAAACTGGACCCTAGAAGATGTCAAAGGAGCATTGATGGATGATATGAGAGCAATGATGCAAGATGAGTTAAGACAAGCTCTAGCGGGATTAATGCCACCACCTGTTACTACTGCACCACCCACCGCGGCTAACCCACCTGCCATGGGTCCACCACTTATTAATAATGACAATGTTGGAGAATGAAACTCGAGGATGTTGAGAGTTACATGGTTAAAAAAGTGAAAAAGGAATCACTTGAGCAAATTCAAGAGCTGGAATCCAGATAGATGAAGCCATTAACTCAGAAGATGTCTAAAATGGAGGAGTTGATGAGGGGACAAGGCTTAGGGTACCCGTTTGACTTTAATGATATAATGTAATTTGAGAAAGACAAGCTACCTGACAAATTCAAAATTCCATAACTGTAGAAGTTTGATGGTACTGGGGACCCGAGGATTCATCTCAGTCAATACATAACTACTATGAGTACCACCAAGGCTCCTTTGGTCGTGGTTACTAAGCTGTTTGTGCTGTCCTTGGAAGGAATGGTCGTTATCTGGTATCATGGGTTAGAGAAGTCTATCTGAGCATATTAGAGGGAGTTGTGCACTACTTTTCTAAAGCAATATGACTATAATACTAGACTTGAGGTGTCCATAAGAGATCTAGAACTAACCAAGCAGAAGCCCAATGAATCATTTTCAGATTTTCTGACTAGGTTCATGAATAAGGAGGGGATAATAAAGAACAAATTGGCAGAGAAAGATCAGGTTAAAATGATAGTCCGAAATGTGTCACCTAACCTAATAGAGCGGTTGCAAATGATGAACCCCAAGACATTCGTAGACCTTTATGATGATGGGTTACATGCTGAAGAGATCAAAAATGAGAAAAAGAAGGCTAATGGGAACACCGAAGCAAGAAGCTACCCAACTGGGGGACTACAGTAAGGAAGCACTAGCCGGGTTGTAGGAGTCCATGTTGTTCAACAACGAAGGAGGTTCTCAAATTTTAACTAACCTTTATCAAAAGTCCTAGAGTGCCTAATGGAAAAGGGCTTACTTTAACCTTTACCTACTCTAAACCCACCAAATCCAAATATCCAGGCTATAACCTGAATAAACACTACAAATTCCACCAAAACCTCCAACACTCCACAAATAACTGTATCCGCCTCAAATATAAAATCCAAAACCTTATAGACTCTGGAAAAATCACAGATCCTGAAAACTCAAGCACTAGAAGCAATCCTTTCTCAAATTACCAAAATATGCCATCTCCAACAACTATAATGATCAACTCAGGAGTAGGTGAGAAAGAAGTGTTAAACTCCTTTAAGGACTTAGACCTTAAAATCAATGAGAAATCTCCTAATGCCCCCAAACATGTGGAAAGAGTTAAAGATTTTTTGAGTTAGCCCTCAAGTAAGTTCGACTATAAGGTGTTTTACACAAAACCACCTTATTTTGACATACCCTTTGAGTTGATTATGCCTACAAAATGGGGCAATGAGTTTGATGATAAGAAACTGCAAGATAAGGAAGAAACATGCACAATGGAGGTATAGAAAGATGAAGTCATGGAGACAGTTAGCAAGAAAATGCAATAATAGCTGTTATGTCAGCAACCTGAAAGACAACCACTATGAGACTCAAAATCCCTAGCATCTAGAATCTTTAAATAAAATTTTAGTTTCTTTAGAACTTGTTTTATTTTAGTGATCGATGATACAAATTATGACTCACTTATGTAATATGCATCCTGATGGTACTATGCATTGTGATATTGATCGTATATGCATATTTGACAAAAATTTAACTCAATTAGATTCATTCAGTATGGGCACAAATGTAAACTTAAGGAATAGTCTTATATCACATGACATAACTTCTAAAGAGAGTAAAATCTAAAGAAAAATAAGAAGAATGATAAAAAAGAGAAGAAAAACAAAGAGAGAAAAAAGAAAAAGAACAGTAAGTGAAAAATTAGAGAGAAAAATTTAGGATTAATTGATTATAGGAGTTATGTCATGTGATGTAATGAATGTTCTCATTTTTGCCCTAATGAATGAGTAAAATTGAATTGGAGATTTTTGTCAAATATTGCATATTTGTCTTTATTATATTGCATAAGTATCTGAATGGAAAGACATTATATAATGAAAGCTAAAATCATAGCTATGAGATCACCATTATAAGCCTAGGGTCCCCTTATACCTTAAGATTTCAAATGGCTTAATAACTTGCATTGCAAGTCTTGTCCTACAACTATCATAAATCATTGCATCAATATCAAGCTTCATATCCTGATCAAGAGTTCTTTAAAGTGCAAGTCTAGTTGATTTCATCATTAAGAACTCACTTCAGTCAGTTTGCTCTTTCCTCTACATCTCCAATGCATGACATTACAACTAATAGGGTTAATAAGTTAAAGGATCAACAACAGTAGTGAACGAACTGGGTCTCTTGCACATAAAACTAAAAAAAGACTGTTAGAATAACATGAATGAACCCAGAATGGAACTGGGGACAAATGGTGTCGGCATTCAAAGAGCGAAGATGGATGCTGAAGTGTAAGAGCTAATACCTCAATCATTAACAGTAACAAAACAAAAGTTCAATAGTGCATCGATCAATCACAAACTCTATTGTAAAGCGATGGACCCTACTTGTTAGCCTAGTAATCAGTCTGATGAATCGTATTGAAAGCTTCAACATCAAAAGTACTAACATTGAATCATTCAATGCTCAAACTGACAAGCTATTGATGAGACACCTTATTCTTACACCCCAAAATTGATAAACATGGCTCTGTTCCAAACAGGAGACCCATTAAGATCATGCACATCATACATAGCATGCATACACTTGCATACATTTTTGGAAAATACTTGTTTTGTATAATAAAAGTCTTTGAGGCAAGATAAGATTGTACAGATACTCTACTACTAACATTTGAAATTAGTATTGTGAAAGTACAAGAAAGCAGTCAGAATGTGCACGTGTGAAACATCTAAGAGAAAAGAGGTAACACTATTAAGGTGAACCTGATGCTTAATGAGACTCTAGAATATAGAAGACTAAAAAATCATGGGCCTATCCAGTAAGGGAATATCACCAACAGTGATACATGCAAAAGCATCATCTTAGCAATCTTAAGAGGCTAGATAGGACGCTCAAGCTCCTCAGATCCAACATCCATCTCTATAATCTCATCTAGAACATGCTCTAGAATATCTCTCCACAGCAATCAAACGAGTGTAGAGAATGGAATATGGTGATGAGAAGATCCTATATGTCAGCAATACATTCACTGGCCCTAAAAAGGGAAGAATGCACTCAAAACTTGAGATGAATGCACTCTGAAAACTTTTTTGATTATGAAATAAAAACCTCTAACTCCTAAATCTTTTCTTTTGTATGAAGCCCTCTACCATAACATCAATTGGATAAAGCCATAACTTCAATAGTGGAGCATCACGACCCTGTGAACGAAGACATTATCACCATAATGAAAGGGAAGAATGCAAAAGAATAACATTGCATTTTGATAATTTTTTTACTAGCAAATAGGCCATACAACTTATGATATTTTGTGTAGGAAAAATAAAAGAGAACAAATAAGGGAAAAGGAACTGATACATTAATAAGAATGGGCAAGATAGTAAATGCCAATTGCTCATCAAAACTTCACCCTGTGCGATAAAACCCCTAACAAATATCAAAGAGAAGTAGTACAACTCTATCATCTTTAATTCTGTAATAAAATAAATCCTCAATAAGAAAATTCACAAATTGAAAGGAAATTCATCCACTTCATGAGATCATGTGCGAAAATTTATCTCATAACCTTTGATTTTAGTGGCTTTCTTTTATTAGCCTCGCAGAATTTAGATGTCTTGTTGATAGTTCTATGCTGAGAATTTCTAAACTCTAATCAATTTAATGCTTGCTTTGTGCCCAAATGAGGGGAAGAACATGCAAAGGCAAAATTTATGGACTTATGGTATAAATTGATTGAATTTTAGGGTATGATTTCAGTCTTATGAATGATAAATATGCATGTAATCTACTCCAATGCTTAGAAATGAGTATGAGTACAAAATCCCTTGACAGTATCCACGTTGAGTAATACGAGAAAGGTGGGGGAATACTAAGAGAAGAATAGAAAAAAGAGCAAGCATAATTTACTCTAATGCTCAGAAAATGAGTAAGAGTATCAACATAAAACCTCTGTTGGTATCCATGCTAAGTAATACAAAAAAGGCAGGGAATACTAAAAGAGGACCATGCCAAAAATTGCTCTATTTACTCCAATGCTCTATATGAGTATGAGTATCCAAATGACCTTTCCAAAGGTATCCACGCTAAGTAATATGAGAAAGGTGGGGAATACTCGGATAAGGAAGAAAAGCACAAAAATAATTCAAAGACTATTTTAATACTTAGAATCTGATCCATTTATGCTCAAATACCATAAGTTTTGTCTAGTAGATTCTTTCTGAATTTAGGTGTGGAAGTAAGCTCTTCACTTGGTAAAAAATATGCTCTCTGCATAAAATGGTTAACGGTGCCTCTGCCCTTTGCAAATGGTAAATAAATGATAGTCATGAGGATCAAAATTAAGGAGACTGATTAAATACATGTTATCTCGTGCAAAGTGATGAATTTTCTTATAAATTTTTAAAATAATAATATACTTTTGTACATTCATCTTGTTAAAACTAACTTTAGTAATTATGTAGGAATTTCAAATCTAGAAGGGGGTATACTTAACTTGCAAAGTCAATTAACACAGTAAAATTCAAAGTTAGTCAACAAAAGTGCTAATTAATCAGCACAAAGAATTTAAAGCATTCGACTCAAATAATTAAAGATAAAAATCAATGAATAGTTATGGACTGTAGCATCATCAAAGGTGAACAATGAAAGGATTGCAGTCAATTTACAAGCAATTATGGAATGTAGCATTATCAGTGAGCAACGAAAGGATTGTAGCTAATCGTGAGCAGTTTTAGACTATAGCATCATCAAAGGCAAGCAATGAAAGGATTGCAGTTAATTTGCAAGCAATTATGGATTGCAGCATCATCAGTGAGCAATAAAAGGGTTATAGCTAATCGCGAGCAATTATGGATTGCAGCATCATCAGTGAGCAACTAAAGGGTTGCAGCTAATCGCGAGCAGTTTTGGACTGCAGCATCATCAGTGAGCAATAAAAGGGTTGCAGCTAATCGCGAGCAGTTTTGGATTGTAGCATCATCAATGAGCAAAGAAAGGGTTGTAACTAATTGCGTGAGCAGTTATGGACTGTAGCATCAAAAGTGAGCAATGGAAGGGTTGTAGCTAATAGTGAGCAATTATGGATTACAGCATAATCGCATAATCAATTGGCATCATACGACCGAGTGTGATGCTCCTTTCAAATCAGACTATACGACCGAGTGTAGTCGGCATTGTACAACCGAGTGTAATGTGTCTTCAATCGATTATACGACCGAGTATAATCAGCATCATACGATCGAGTGTAATGTTCCTTTTCAAAATAGACTATACAACTAAGTGTAGTTAGCATAGTACGACCGCGTGCAATGTATCCTCAATCGATTATACGACCGAGTATAATCAGCATCATACAATCGAGTATGATGGTTCTTATCAAAACAAACTATATAACCGAGTGTAGTCAACATTGTACGACCAAGTGCAATGTATTCTCAATCGATTATACAATTGAGTATAATCGGCATTATACGACCAAGTATGATGTAATTTTTTCTAACGCTATACGATTGAGTGTAGTCAGCATTGTACGACCAAGTGCAATGTACTCTCAATCGATTATACGACCGACTATAATTGGCATCATACGACCGAGTATGATGTAATTTTTCAATTCAATGCTATATGTTCGAGTATAGTCAAACATTATACGACCGAGTACAATGTGTTTCATTCACCCAAGGTTATACGACCAAGTATAATCAATATTATACGACCGAGTATGATATGTCATTTGAAATGTTGTACATCTATATAGAAAATTCATAAGTAGAGACTTCAAGGAGCAGGTAAGTATCCTAACTTTCAATTTAGAAATTGAGTGCTATTTTTCTTTGCCACAATTTATCAAGCAAACAACGACAAAAGGAGGCAACTGTAGACACCCAATTTCAGGATGATATGTTATGGATGTAGCAAAAGACTCCAGTAATGAAAATGTCTTTGATACTTGATCTTTAAAAAATTCTAAGGGCTTTTAAAGGAAGGATTTAATGTTTTCAGGGACTAAATCGCAAAAGACCTAATTGTAAAATTTAAATTTTTTTGGGGGCTTTTTTATAATTAAATGTTAAAAAAAAGTGTGTCAGAATTCCATAATTTCGGTCCGATTAGAATTACATAATTCTAATCGGAATTACAACAATTCTGATCGAGATTGTATAATTCCGATTGGAATTACACAATCCCAGTTAGAATTTTGTAATTCTGATTGAAATTACAATAATTTTGATAGAGATTGTATAATTCCGATTGGAATTACACAATCTCGGTCGGAATTGAATTCTTCCATTTTTTCCTATTTTTAATTATTTCCAATTCAGTATTTTAATTGGTTTAAACTTCATAATTAACTCAATACTACTCGGTTTAAAATTCCTAAATACATTTTAGGAATTAGATGTTAGTGATATGCATTAGGTCAATCATTTGATTATATATTGACTTTCTTATTTTCTTAATAAAGAGGTATTTCATTATAATTTGATTTTATGATAATTATATGAATGGTTAATTCTTACTAAGGTCATCAAGTATGTGACTTGATAGTAAGACCCTTAGATTAAAATAAGAGTTCATACTAATTATCCCTAGCCATTTATTAATTATATAAATGTTAAAGTATTAAGGCTAGTATGATGTTGACTGATGGTTATGTTTTACTAATCATGAATATGAGATATTAAGTCAACTCATAGGTACATGATAAGAGATCATGTACTAGATTAACCCACTATGAGAATACTGCATAGAATATTGTCATAAGTATTTCTCATCACAGTAATTTTATTTCGGTCCTTTGACCTTGAAATCATCATGGATTTCTACATAGCTATTTTATGTTTTGACACATTCTAACATTGTCTTTAACCGGATGATTAGATAGGATGTTATTGGATATGAAATTAATTATATGAGGAATGTGAGTGATTTAGAAGGAATTTATCCTCATTAATATGAGAAAGATATCTATGGGCCCTTGATAAGATAGATTGAAGGAAAATGCATGGCCATGCTGAAATGAATTGATAAAGAGTTATCATTTTTAGTCTACTTGGAATCAAGTCAGAATATTGAACTATATAAGGATGACATTCTATGTCTTATGTTCAATTAAGATATCATGTGATAAAGGGACGATAAAATTCACTATAATTAGGTTATGTCGGATTATTGACTTCATATGACTTGGGTAGTCATAATGTCTTACTAGAGGCCACTTATGACTTGTAGACCTAAATAGATTTAGGCCCACTGCCAATGTTATGTGAACCTACAGGGGCACACACTTAGAACAAGCACAAAATAATTATGGGTTTAATAAGCCCAAAATAAACTCTATGGAAATAAATAATTAAAGTGGTTTATTTATTTGTCTATTTATTTAAGATAAATGTTATTTTAAATAAATAAATAAATAAGATATTATTTCTGATTTATTTTAAAAAAAAAATCAGAATGTAATAAATGGAAATTACCAAAAAGGTTTTTGGTAGGTGAAACCTTAATTTGGAGTCTATAAATATGTTATATTCTCTAGGGTTTAATAGTTTTATTTTTCCCTGCCTCCAAAAACAGTTTTCTCTCTTCCTAGAAAACAAACATAGAGTTTTTCTTTTGTTCTTGATTTGTGAGACAATCAAGAAGGTTGCTAGCACACATTCCAATTCATTTTGTGAAGGGCTGTTCATGTGGATACCTATAGAGGACATATCCTTTTAGAGACGTCTTGATCCGAACAACCAAAGTAAAAAGCTCGAGGTAAGGTGTCACCGGTGTGAACCTCCTCTCATCCTTCCAGAAAATCTTGCCTCTTCTGCATTTTGGTGAGATTCTTGAAATTCTAGATTTAATCAAGTAGTCGAATTATATGAATCCAGGTTTGGGAACGTGATAAAATTTTAATTTTTCACTGCGTTTGTATTACGGAACCCCAACATTAGAATCACATTAGAATTAGGGTTAAGCTTCCTGGTTCTACTATAAAAAGAAAGGAAAGGAGGCAGTAGAGGGAAGAGAAGAAAAGAGGGCGTAAAAAAGAAAAGAGAAAGAAGGAGAAGAGATGGGAGAAGAAGAAAAAATGTGATTTTATTCTTCTTGAGTTTATTTTTTTACCAAAAAATTCCTTTTGATTCAACAATTAATTCAAGACTCGAGAAGAATTTTTTAAAAAAAGATTCGAAGATTTGTCAAAAACGATGAATCATAAATCTAAGGACCACCCTAAATCATCCATAAACATATCATATTCTTCTATTCTTTATTTTCTTATTTATTTGTTTGATTATTTTACATTATTATTTCTATTATTATTCTTTCAAGTTATTGTCATAATTTATTTATTAATGATTATTTTATTTTTTTGTGGTGATTATGGAGGAAAACGCATAGTGATTATGTGAAAGGGATGAATTCATGAGAAGTCCGTGAAAAACTATGGATAAAGCCTCATAGAGACTTAGTTTATAGGGTTTTATTTTATTTTTTATTTATTTATTTATTTTTATTTTATTAATTATTTTATGAATTAATGTAATAGCCCCAATAATGAGAATAGTAATAAAATTATATGTGTGGTTGCATATTTATTTTGATTAATTGGTTAGTAAAATTAGGTTTTAATTAGGTAATTGTTTAAAATCAATGGAGGAAGTAGATTAATTTAGGTTGCATGTTAATAAAAATTAGGGTTTTAGTAAGGAATAAATTTAATTATTTGTTTGATCTTATTTAATTATTTTTTTATGTTATTATTTGTTTCTGGGTTTATTTATTATTTTTATGTGTTTTGGGCCTTAAGTCCATTTTAGGCCTTGATTTATTTATTTAAATTTAGGTAATTGTTTAGCCCATATCACTTAATAATTAATTAGGTTTAATTAATTAAAATATATTTTTAGGTTCATAGTTAATTAGATTTTAGGTTAGAAATATCCCTAGGCCCATTTAGTTAATTAGACATAGGCTCACCTAATTTAGTTTAATTAATTTGGACTTAGCCCACTTAATTTAAGCTTTTTTTTCATAATTTATAGATTTACAATCACTATTTAATTAAAACATATAGAATTAGACCCATTAATTTAAATACCTTCATAATATGTAAAATTAGACCCATTTTTAGAATTAAAATACATAGACTTAGGTTCATTTAATTAAAATCAGAAGGAATTAGGTCCTTAGGTTCACTTATAATTTAAAACATGTAGATTTAACTCATTTATTTAAAATTCATGTAAATTAGACTAACTTAGGGATTATGTGATTTATTGAATGCATTATTTACTTGTATATTTCATGACTAGTTTGCTTTAGAGTTTATTGTTTTGGGTTTATATGAAATTGCATGTAAATAAAGAGTAAGATAATAATTCATAAAGTAATTCTAAATGAACACAAGACTGAAAGAAGTTGGTATTCTCCTGGTTATGGTGCTAGCTTTCTTTTAGGGAATCGAGTACCAACTTTTTGATTTGTCCCAGTTATTACCCTGGGTGGCGACTCCTTATCTCCACGCCATGTCTTTGTGACAGTGGTTAGTGTGTTCTCTAGAGCCCTAAGCTCAAATAATGTCGCGGTTGCTAAAATCTTGGACGCATGCTAAACCCCGTCGTTTATACTCATTACTCCTTTCATTGGAGACACCTTGAGAAACATCATATCTCCAATAGAAAATGATACATTTTTTCTTTTAGGATCAGCATAGCTTTTCTATCAACTAAAAGTTATCTTTAACCTCTGTTAGAAGAGAGGAACTTTCTCAGAAGTCACTTGCACCAATTCTAGGCCTATTAATTACCTCTCACCATCTTCCCAACACAGGGTTGATCTACACTTCCTACCATATAATGCTTCATAAGGAGTCATCTCAATACTTGCATAATAATTATTGTTATATGCAAATTCAATTAAAGGCAATTGCAAATTCCATTGACCACCAAAGTCTATCACAAACATTTTCTACATATCTTTTAATGTCTGAATAGTTCCTTCTGACTGACCATTTGTTTGAGGATGAAATGCTATACTTAAGTCAAGTCTCATACCTAAAGTCTTATGCAACTCTTGCCAAAAGATTAAAGTAAAAACAACTCATTCATCAAATATTATACTTTATGGTACCCTATAAAGGCAAACAAACCTTGTTAACCTATCAATAGATTATGTCTTTTTAATTGGTAAAAAGTGAGTTGACTTGGTTAGCCTATTAATTATCACCCAAATAGCATTAAAATCTCTAATTATATAAGGTAATCTAATCATAAAATCCATAGTAATCATATCCCACTTCCATTATAGGATAGGCAACTGTTGTAATAATCCTGAGGGCCATTGATGTTCCAATTTCGCTTATTGACAAGTGAGACACTTGGATATAAATTCTGCAATGTCTCTTTTCATCCCATTCCACCAATATATATCCTTTAAATTATGATACATTTTGGTAGAAATCGATGAACACTATAACCATAATAATGAGCTTATTCTATAATATCCTTTCTCAGCTCATATATTTCTGGCACACACAACCTTGTGCCCAAATGCAAAATGTCCTCATTATTAATTAAAAATTCTTTGAATTGGCCTTACTGAACTTTTGACAGTATCTTCTACAATTGTGGATCCCTGTTTTGAGCTGCCTTAACTCTATCCAAGTAAACTGATCGTACTTTAAATTAAGCCAATAAATATTTCTTGGTTACCTTCCACTTTAACCTTTTATCATTCAATTCATATAATTATTTAATAATTGGCCTCATTTTCAAGCTAATATGAGCAAGGCTTCCTAATGACTTCCTGTTTAAAGCATCAACCACTATATTAGCTTTGCTTGGATGACACAAAAAAGAGTAATCATAGTCTTTTAAGAGTTCCATCCATCTCCTCTACCTCAAGTTCAAATCTCTTTATTGAAAGATATATTTTAAAATTTTTTGATTGGTGTATATTTTATAAGTCACTCCATATAGGTAATGCCTCTGTATCTTTAGTGCAAACACCACTACTACTATTTCCAAATCATGAGTAGGATAATTTTGCTCATGCTTCTTTAGCTGCTGTGAAGTATAAGCAACTATAATTCCATTCTGCATCAACACACACCCTTGTCCTGCTTGAGAAGCATCATAATACATTATATATCCTTTATTTCCTTAAGATAGAGTCAATATTAGAGCTGAAGTCAACTATCCTTAAGCAACTAAAAGTGCTTTTCACATTTATCCCTCCACATAAACTTAGCATTTTCTAGGTCAACCTTTTTAAAGGTACGACAATCTTAGAGAAATCTTTCATAAATCTCCTGTAATAACTAGTTAAACCTAGAAAGCTCCTTACTTCGGTAACTGTTATGGGCCTTGACCATTCTGTAATGGCTTTAATCTTTTTGGGGTCCATTTGTATACCATATTTGGATACAACATGGCCTAAAAATGTGACTTTATCCAACCAAAACTCACATTTTGAGAATTTGGCAAACAATTAATGCTCTCTTAAAGTCTGGAGAACTATTCTCAAATGCATAGCATATTATTTTTAACTCCTTGAATACACAAAGATATCATCAATAAACACTATCCCAAATCGGTCTAAGAATGGTCTAAACACTTGATTCATTAAGTCCATAAAATCTATTAGAGCATTAGTCAATCCAAAGGACATTACCAAGAATTCATAATTGTTATATCTTATCTGAAATGTAGTATTGGGAATATCTCCACTTATAATTCTCAATTGATGATACCCTGACCTTAAGTCAATCTTGAAAAAACACTGAGCTCCTTGAAGTTAATCAAATAAGTCATCAATTCTCGGAAGAGGATGCTTGTTCTTGATGGTGTCTTTATTTAACTATTTATAGTCGATACAAAGTTGGAGACTACTATCCTTCTTTTTTACAAATAACACTGGTGCAACCCAAGAATATATGATGGGTTCAATGAAACCCTTATCTAGTAACTCTTACAATTACTCTCTAAGCTCTTTCAAATCTTCAGGCACCATTCTATAAAGTGACATAGAGATAAGATTTGTACCAAGTACAATATCAATACAGAATTATATCTCTCTACTTGGTGGTAATCCCAGTAGCTCTTCAAGAAAAACATCTAGAAATTTGCGCACAACTGGTACATTCTTAACTAATCCCTTATCCACCTTTATATCTTTGACCACAGCCAAATAGCCTTAACATCCCCTTTTAAGCATCTTCCTAACCGTGATAGTAGATATAAGATTATGAGGCATTAGACTCTCATAACCTCTGAATCGAAACTCTATGTCATTTGGAATTCTAAAAATCACTTCTTTCTCTTGAAAATATAAAGTAGTATAGTGTTGAGCCAACCAATCCATTTCCAAAATCACATCAAAATCTATCACATACAATAAAACTAAATCTATAAGTAACTCTCTACCTTCCATTAACACTAGACAAGATGGAAAGACTATATTTGTCTTTAACTCATTGCTAAGTAGAGTTGCTATAAATAATGGAATTGACAACTTGGATGGTTGCCATTCCATTCTTGAAGTGAAAATAAGAGATACAAAAGAATGTGATGCACCAGGATCAAACAAGACTCTAGCATCAAAGTAATAAACTGGAAGAGTACCTACACAGCAACATTGGATGCCTAACCATCCTGGGGAGTAAATGTAAAAATCATGTCCTGTCCATGACCTGCTTATTGTGAAATGAATGGTTGCATAAATCCTCAACCACTAGATCTCCCTCTTAAACCACATACTTGCTGGCCCATGAACTATATTAGTCTCTGCTGAGGATACATAGGTGCTTGATATGGCTGATGCATTTGCTAAAATGGCTAAGCCACTGAAGATAAAGTTCCTTAGGAATAAGATGGTTGATATCCAGTGTTAGGATAAGTTCTTTTAAGATGTCTTATCTGCCCACATCTAAAACAGGCTCTTATCAACAAATCCCTAATGCACTCTGCCACAAGTAGGACACGCACTAGCCCTAGATCCTGAATTGTCATGTCTAGAGCTTTGGCCACTACTACTGCTACTAACTCAAAAACTAAACCTAGTAGCTTTACCACTCTTATGATTAGGGATATAACTATGCATGCCAGGTTTATGAGCTCTAAATCTCCTAGCCTGTTAAGAAGTACCCTCTACCTAAATGCTCATACTGCCAATCTAAAAAGTAAACTACTAAATCCTTGAGCTATCCTCTGATCTAATAATACTACTCACATAAGGATTAGGAATGGTGCCTTGTTTGATATGTCTTATTTCTAACAATCTAGCCTCTTTTATCATACTTTCCAAGGTATGGTCCTTTGGGCAAATGCCCACATATGTTGGCCCCAATGTAGTGACATACAACTCAATAGCTTTATGTACATATCTCCTTACATCTTCAGCATGACGAGATAGCCTAAAAAATTCTCTATTATACTCTTCCATAGACCTGTCCCCTTCTACTAATGTCTAATAGTTGTAATCTGTAAGCATCACTTGTTATAAGTGGACAAAAGAACCTTAGGAACCATTCTTTAAATTCAAGCCAAGACATATTATTCATGTAAGGCTGAATAGATTACATAAACTAGTCTTATGTAGCTAGTTAAATGGATAGCTTAATAATTAAAATTCTCTGATAGTTAGTATGCCTTGTTCTTGTCTGTAACTCAATTGTATTTATGAAGTCTAAAGCATCTCCTGTACCATAAAATAAGACTTTGCCAATTCTAAAGTAAAGGAGTCCAACATCAGCATCTGACATTCCCTAGTTCCTTTATTGAAGCATTGGTTAAACTAATGGCATAGCTTGATTAAGTGCAGCTAGGCCTCAATTAATTCTTGCCATTCCAACTATAAATATTTTAAGTTCCACCTCTAGAGCTTTTAGTTCTACTTGCTGCTGTTGTTCTTGTATCTGAGCTTTCGCTACCTTAAGCCCACCCCTCCCTTTACGTCGTGGGGTAAGGGGAGGAGCTTCATCCTAAAAGGACTACTCATTATCATCATATGCTACATCTGCAGTAGGAGCATTTTGTGCTCGCCTTATTTTGAAAAGACAAAAAAAAAAGATTCAAGACAAAACAAAAATGTTAACATATACGTGGAATTCTAGAAACAATGATGACAAATGACAATTATTAACCTAATCACTGCAATAGCTCAAAAAAAGACAGACACCAATAATCAACTTAACAATTGCTTTAATACCAACTTTGTCACGACCCGAATCCCTAAGGGCATGTGACCAGTACTAGGGAATGGGAAAGCATCCGAAACTTATAGTAAGCCTAAGGAATTTATTACAAAAATAAAACTAACTTTAAAATTCTAAGGAAAATCCAGTAGAATTTCCCTTGTACTAGGATAAAACCAAAACTTATAAAAGTGCAAATACACTCCCAAATAAATATATATCTCAAATCACCAATCATAACTCCAATATTCCAATCCTAAATATAACATAAATATAGAAACAATAACAACAAGCATTCAAATTTATTGTGATGTGTAGAATACTAAATTTTTTACACATGAATAATAATAACATTAATTTAATATACATAATACAGCCGGTGAGGAATGAGTCTAGCATAGAGGAAGTGAACTAACTGAAAACTCTCGGGTTCCTAAAATAATAGTTGAGGGGAGTCAGACCTCACTGAGTAAGCTAATATAAAGAAATGTATATTAGTTTAGAAACCTTCTTTTATTAAAATCTTTATTACAAATATTTAGTATGAATTGTATTTAAAGAAAATCATTAATTTATCAAATACTATATGTGTGTGTGTATATATGTATATATACATACTAAATAATTATTTAGTAACCTTCTTAAAAACATGACTTCCAAATACCATTGCTTAAACTAATATATGATAAAAAGATAAAAAATAATAAAATAATATCAATAAATAACTTTGGTAGAAATTAGTGGTAGAATACTAAACCATAATTCTATAAAGCCATTTAGTTCACTTATTTTTCCAATGACTGTTAGTTCCTGAGAGCTAAGCTTCCACCGAGCTACCAGTCATAGTCTATCTCTTATACCAATATTTACTGGAGGTTCCCAAGAGCTAAGCATCTACCGAGCCACTAGTTCCAGTAATAACTATCCATAATTCATACATCTCACCCGAGAGCTATGTATATTAGGTTTCCTGATTAAAAAATGCAGCGAAAATTAAAACTTTTAACCACAAACCCTAACTCGAATCTAAGTAATTCGATTAATTAATCTAAAACTAGGATTTTTAAATCTTACCATAAACACATAAGAGGTAAGACTATTGAAAGGTAGAGAGGAGGTTCACTTCGGTGACACCTTACCTCGAGCTTTTGATTTTGGTAGTTCGAATCAAGACGTCTCCAAAAGAATCTGTCCTCCACAAGCTTCCATATGAACAGCCCTTGATTAAAATGAAAACTTTATGTGCTAGCACTTCTCTTGATTTCTCATAAATCAAGAAAAAAAACACTCTGTGTTTTGTTTTTTCTAAGAGGAGAAAAATAATTTTGGTGGCTAATAATTGAGTTAGTAAAACCCTAGAGAATATAGCATATTTATAGACCTCTAATTAGGGTTTCATTTACCAAAATAACTTTTTATAATTTCTTAATTATTATTATTCTGATTTTATTTAAAATTAAATCAGATTTAATATTCCATTAATTTAAGATAACCTTTACCTTAAATAAATAAACTATTTACTTATTTCCATAAAGCATATTTAGGTTTCTCAAACCAATATCCGTTTTTACGCCTATTCTAAGTGTGTGACCCTGTAGGTTCACATGACATTAGTAGTGGGCCTTAAATCTTTATATAGGCCTATAAGTCATAAGTGGCCTCTAGCAAGACATTATAACTACCCAAGTCATGTGAAGTCAATAATTCGACAAAACTTAATTTATAATAAATATTGTAATCCCTTTGTCACATGATATCTTGATTGAATATAAGGCATAGTTTCTATCATCCTTATATAATCTAATCATATTATGTGATATCCCACATCGGTTGGGAAGGAGAACGAAGCACTTTTTATAAAAGGTGTGGACACTTTCTCCCATTGGACGCGTTTTAAAACCATGCACTGCTGGCTGGGCCTGGGCAAAGTAGATAATATCTGATGCGGGTTGGTCCAGGCTGTTATAATGATATTAGAGTCGAAGCCCGGATCGGTGTGCCAACATGGACGCTGGGCCCTAAAGGGGGTGAATTGTGATATCCCACATTGGTTGGGAAGGAGAACGAAGCACTCCTTATAAAGGGTATGGAAACCTTCTCCCATTGGACGCATTTTAAAATCGTGCGCTATGGGCTGGGCTTGGACAAAGCGGACAATATCTAATGTGGGTTGGTTTGTGCTGTTACATATTATTTCTTGACTCTAAGTAGACTGAGAATGATAACTCTTTATCAATTCACTTTAGCATGGCCATGCATTTTCCTCAGTCTATCTTATTAAGGGGCCCATAGATATCTAACTCAGATTAAATGAGGGATAAATTCCTTCTCAATCACTCACATTCCTCATATAATTCATTTCATATCCAATAACAATCTATTTAATTATCATGTTAAAGATAATGTTAGATTGTGTCAAAATATATAATAGTTATGTAGAAATCCATGATGATCTCAAGGTCAAAGAACTAAATCAATATTATTATGATGAGAATTACTTATGACAATTATCTATGTAATATTCTTATGATGGGTCAATCCAGTACATTATTTCCCAAATAAGTACCTATGAGTTGACTTAATATCTCATATTCATGATTAGTAAAACATAATCATTAATCAAGATCATACTAGCCATAACATATTGTTATGACTAAGGATAATTTGAAAAGAACTTATATTTAATTTAAAGGTTTTACTATCAAGTCACATACTTGATGACCTTAGTAAGAATTGACTATTCAAGTAATTATCATAACACAAAATGATAATGAAAAATGCCTCTTTATTAAATAAAGTGATAAAATCAAAACATGGTCATACGTAATTGACTTAGTGCATATCACTAATAAGCTATGCATCAACCGTGCTTCACAATTAAATTTCTTAATCAGGACCTGACTCTAAAATCATTACTTATGTGCACACGGTACTTATAACGCCCATCAATTATAAAATCAGCATCTGCAATATGTCCAATTAACAATATGGATATTTCAAATATTAAAATATAAATTCTTTAACTAAATATGTTATTTAGATATATTTAACCAATTTATACTTTATATGCAAATCTAACACACATTTCAATATATTAACTTATAAGTAGAGCGAGCAGACTGATGTGTCCTTATCTGCTTATTACCTAATGCTTATGCTCTGGTATACTCTATAAGCAATATATAAAAATAATTATCAAATAAATTCCTAATAACTCCAAAAAATTCTAAACATTTATAAAAAATGATGGAATCATGGAAATTGACTTAAGAACATCCTAAATGATTAATTTGAGGCTTAAAAATTATCTCCGATGATTTAACTAACTTAAATGGAAATTAATTAATTAATTTCCACTGTAACCTTTCATAGATTTATTTCTCAAAATTCATAAAAAATTAGACTAAACTCCATTTATGGAAATTAATTATTATAATTTATACTATTTATTAAAAATAGTTGCACACATATCTCGAGTTAGTATTGTTTATTCACCGGAGTTCGAGTGGGACCCACTAAATTCTCACAAAAAATAAAACATCCGACCAAAATAATTATACTAAATGTTTCTAATAATTAATAGGACACACATAAAGCCTCAAACAACACAAAATAGGCACTGAATAATGAAATCTAAAAATAAACCTAAATTACCTAAAAAAATTCACTAAATATTCTAAAGGTAAAGATCAGATGCATGGTTGGTATCTACGAACTCCTAACGACATGGGGAACATGGTGGAACAAATTGTATTGCCTGATACCTGCCAAAATAATGCATAATTGAGGTGGAAGGCCGACTGATCTAAGCTGAATCTGTACTATTCAAAGCCACCTCTTGCAAAATGAATACCACTAGAGTGAAGAGGAGGATGAGATAAGCCAATCGCTCAAATTTGAGGTTAATCAAATATCGTTTGTGTATATAATGGAGGAAAAGAAAAGTATTAGTATTAAAAAGTAATTCTACCACCCAAATTGCTTCTCTCCCGCTATTCTTCCCAATCTGCAAGTCACTTTCTCCTTTTAAAATTATGGACATCCACGTGTCCATATGATAATATTAATATTAATAACCACACAAATTTGGGTTATTACAATATGTTATATCAAATACTTTCTTCTTTGAGATATGTGACTTGCATTGCATGTTAATTAAGTAGTAGAAATCAACTTACCTTTCTATTTAAAAAATGGTTTTGAATATGAGATTGAAATTTGATAAATATTGGGGAGGCCATCAGAAAATTAGTACACTCATTTCTATCTTTAATATTCTTGATCGTAGAAATAAAATTGAGTATATGGAATTTTCTTTCAAGCAAATTTATAGTGATGAGCTTGGTTGTAATCTGTACACCACAATCAGATATGATCTTCAAATGCTATTTGAAAATTATGTTGCATTATATGGTCCTTCTACTGAATCTGTTGTATTTGGTTTTGAATGTGATTCATCCTTTGCTTCTTTGGTTCTTGAGAAAGGCAAATCTATGTCATTGTTAAAGGCAAATATAAAAAGCATAAAATGGATAGTGGCTTGGATGGAAGTAAAGGCAGTGAGCTAAAGATATATCTAATCGAGTCTATCTTAGATAAGAATGATAATTTTAATATTTTAAAGTGGTGGAAGTTCAACTTTGAGAGGTTTCCTATCCTTTCTAAGATGGCTCGAGATGGCCCTAACTGTGCCAATATCGACAATATCTTTTGAATCATGCTTTAACACAAATGGCCATGTGCTGGATGCTTTTAGGAGTTCCTTGACTCCTAAAATTGTTCAGGCACTCATTTGTACTCAAGATTGGCTAAGTTTGCCAAACAGGCAACTATAAATAGAAGAATCACTTGAGGAACTTGAGAATCTTGAAAAAGGTATCTGATTCACTCTGAGCCTCTTTTTTGTCATAAGCTATCAGAAATGTTTCTGCATTCTGTTAATGACTTAAAAATTCACTCCGAGTCTCTTTTTTACTTTGTGCTTGTGGCTGTGATTATGCTTCTACCCTTTAAATGTCTGAGTATTTTTAGGATACTTGCAATGGTTAAGCTTAGCGGCATTTTATGTCTTCAAATCATTCTAACTGATATTGTTGTTGTCGTTTAATTATTGTATGTTGAACATGACATGAAACTAATCAAATCTAAACGTCTTTTCTGTTTTTGTATATTGTGAATTTGCATATGTTTGATCTGCTTGATTTATATATTTTCTTTTATTTTTCATTTTACAGGAAAACCACTTAATTTAAGCCTACTTTAAGTTTTTTGTTAGTGCAAAGTATTTTTTGCAATCACACAATGACCAAGCTTTGCAATGCCTTTTTTTAAAATTTTGCAGACTCTTATTATTTTGTATTAAGTTAATAAATAGATGTAATTATTGGATTTGTTTTGTATATTGTAATTAATTTTTTCCTTGCAAATTTTTAGTAAATGGGCAAGGCCCAAAAAATTTTAGTTACATATATATATTTTTAAGTTTGATTCTGTTTGGCCCAACCTAATAGGGCCATTCCGGCAAAATAGAATCGACAATGCCGATTAACGTCGACTAACCGAATCTTTAGTTCTTCCATACAATTTGGTTTGTAATTTATGATTCCATTAGCCGATGGTTTTCAGACAAACCAAACTGAACTAATCGATGCACACCCCTAGACTCAAGCCGATTTACAAGCTATTAAGAATTAATTTGAAAAAAATTTGAAATCAACTTGATTATTGTGGAGTCAAGTTTGAGCTATTCAAATAAACTATTGAGTCGAGATAGAACTCCTAAATATATTATTCGATAAGCTCACAAGATTAATTGAGCCTAATTGAAATTATGCACATTTACTATTTTACCTTTTTATTTAATATAATTATAAATATTATCTAATCAAATCAAATTCGAACTCAAATCGAGTTAGAAATATTTTATAATAAAAAGTTAGCTTAATTTTAATAATATAATTATAAAATATTTTCATTTTCAATTATTTTTTAACTAATAAAACATTAAAAAAAAGTATAAACAGCAAATATTAAGTGGAAAAAATAGTACTACAAAAATTAATTATAAATCAGTAGAAGTGCAAGGATAAGACAACAACAACAATAATAATAATACTGGATAAACTGTGAGCTTGCTCCGAACTGTAAGCGGAGAGATGTTGAAGATGATTGGAGTTGGCATGCCCACCCATCTCCATCTATACCCATTTCTTCCTGTTTCAACTAATTATCCCAGAAACAAAAAGAGGGAAACAAGAGCAGCAGCGAGATTTAAACCACTGAAGATTACTGCTATTTCTGCATCTTCTTCCTCTGTCTCTTTTAATCAAACAACTGGTGGGCGATTCTTACCCATAGGTGAAATGAGCAAAATGAATAAGGAGATGAGTACAAGAAAGAAAAGGGTATTTTTCTTGGATGTTAATCCACTTTGTTATGCTGGTAGTACACCCAGTTTACACTCTTTTGGCTACTGGATTTCTCTTTTTTTCTCTCAAGTCAGCCTTGCTGACCCTGTTATTGCTGTAAGTTTCACTATGCCTGTGCATGTTTCATTTCAATACATTTAAATTGCTTCTACTTATTGAATTCTGCTTTATTATCATTATTCTCATTATTTTGGCAGTACCCAAAAAGCTAAACTCATTTGGTATTTTGTTGTGAATTTCAATTAGTTGCACCAAATTATTGAACAGATTTAGTGATTTTAATGATTCTGTGGTTGATAATCCTTTGTTTCTCTTGAAGCACCCAAGATTTTGGGCTTAGAAATGTTTTTGTGCCTTTTTTATAGGTTCTTGATGGAGAAGGGGGTAATGAGCATAGAAGAAAGTTGCTGCCTTCCTACAAAGCACATAGGAGAAAATTCTCAAGCCAACAGTCAGCTTCTCAAAAATTCTCCAAGGACTATGGTACAAGTTCTAAAGTTGTCGTGGATGTTCTTACAAAGTGCAATGTCCCAGTGGGTGAACCTTCTTTAATCTTATTTTTTTTAAGCTTTTATATTTTGAAATTATATACTCAGTTTTTTTTTTTTTTTGAATCCTTTATATTCTCAAGCTTTCAAGTATCTGTTTTCTTCAATTGCTTTAGTCTCATATATAGTAAATCTTCTGTTTTTTTTTTTTTTAATACAGTTAATATACTTTTAAGTTCCCGTCTTATCTTCAAAGATAAGGCTTTAGTGGAAAACTATCAATATTATAATTTCTGTGCTTTAGAGTCTACTTGTATCAAAAATTTTTTATGGTAACATGGATTTTTTTATAGACCATGAGCTACCATATATATGTGTGTGTATTGCATCATAAACTGTAGATCCACCAATGTGGAAGTAGCAAATGTGAGTGAAATTTTTCTGCAAATGGTTAAGTTTCTAATAGGATCCAGCTTTAACCATTGATTCTTGTAGAAAGCATTTTGATAATTATCACATAACTTTAAAAAAGCAACTCTAAAATGAAATATATCTGTTGCTTTGGAGGGAATATGCTTCCACCTTAGTTTGTTTGTCATTTTATTGAGGTTCTTGACTCCTTATTGTCTATCACCACGCCACTTCCATCACTAGAGAAGATAGAGCTTATGGCAGCCAGTAGTTTGTACTAAGCATTTCATTGAACCTTCTGAGGATTATGTTCTCGTAACATCTCTTATCTGCCTCAGATAAAAAAAATTCATGTAGGTGGTAAAAATACAAGGCCATGAAGCGGATGATGTTGTGGCTACGCTCGTAGAACAGGTTTTACAAAGAGGATACAAGGTGGTTATTGCTTCTCCAGATAAAGATTTCAAGCAATTGGTTTCTGAAGATGTCCAGATTGTTTTGCCTGTTACAGAGCTGAAGAGATGGTCCTTTTACACCATAAAGCACTACATTGCTCAGTATAATTGTGACCCGTGCTCTGATTTGAGTCTTAGTAAGTGTGGGAAAAGTGTTGTTATGTGCTACATTATAGTAGTTTCTTATAATTTAATGTAGATATTATGCAATGTCATCTTGTCTACAGAGCACCAAATAATAGTTGAAACAAAACGAAAGAAATGCAAAAAAAAAAAAAAAAAAAAAAACAATTAACATTGCATGGTTATAAAACAAAATCCTACAGAACTGCAGGAAGTACTTACGATCATGATTTATGCATACTGTTTCATTATATGCGTTTATTAGTTTATTTAAGAGAAAAGAACCATAATGTTATTGCTGCCAAGCAAGGAGGATAGGGAGCATAAAAATGTAAAGGAAAGACTTGACAGCGTAGAGGAATTAATCAGTAGTTAAATTTAGTGGGAAATACAAGTTTGAACACAAGTTACCTTAATTTCTAATCCTTCTCTAAAGGCTTCTCTGAGGTTTTAACCATGAGCCCCAAAACTGTATCTTAAATGTATTGCTCCTTCTCTGTTGTATCTCTATATGTACAGGATGTATTATGGGCGATGAGGTTGATGGTGTTCCTGGGATTCAAAGCGTGGCTCCTGGATTTGGTCGAAAGACTGCTTTAAAGCTTTTGAAAAAGCATGGTTCATTGGAAAATTTACTGAATGTAGCAGCAGTAAGAACTGTCGGCAAACAGTATGCACAAGATGCCCTCACTAAGCATGCTGATTATTTGCGAAGGAATTATGAAATTCTGGCACTAAGGAGGTAATTCCCCATTTTTCTACCTAGAAAGTGATTTTCTTGTCCTTCTTCATTGATTTAGATATCATGCTTCCTGGTGGAGCCTTCCCCACATAAATTTGGATTTCTCTTGGACCGCTTGATTTATTTTCATTTTATGTGGGAACTGATGTGACACTCCCCCAATTATTGCAAAGCAAAGAGCCACATGCACTAGGGGTAATAGAGATGCCTGTTTTGCTTTGTTGTTGTTTTTCTCAGTTGCTAATTGTGAATGATCCTGTCATCCAGGGATGTTGATGTTTATCTTCAAGAGGAATGGTTGGCTGATAGAGACAGATGCAATGATTCCATAATTCTATCCAACTTCTTCGAGGTTCTGGGAGAAAAGAAAATACCCTATCATTGAAATAGATCTCATTCTTCAAATGGTTAAACACCCAGTGGTAAGCTTTTGAAGTTCTCAATACTTGGAAGATAAAAGAACTAGAATTACTTTTGGAGTTTTCCCAAATTTCATATGGAGAAACTTCTGGATCCTTAATTTTCTTTGAAGAACAATAATTTTAGATAAACTTATGTTTTGGGCTCTGTTTCTGTAATCTTGTTTATCAGCTCAGGAATTCTAAATGGTTCTTGTTCTGATATCATATTACGCATGATTTAGTTGATGAACCCCCTAATTGCTAACATGACTACATTCTTTCGCAGTCCTTTGGCAGATGAGGAAGCTTACCTACGCTATGAAAGGTTTCTACACTTGACCAGAAAAGTACAGGCGCAAAAAATGGTAAGGTATACTTACACTGCTCTGCTGTGCACACCACTTTATCCTATAGCATTTCTTATTGGTGCATCCAATCTTGATAGTTATATTGCATAATTCATACAACTATTACAATAGTAAAGTTCTTGAATCATTTGTTTTAGTTTTACTTTTACCCATAGTTTTGATGAATTGCTTTTTGCAACAAACTTACACTACAAGACTATCATGCTTGTTAAAGCGAACATGATTTCTATTTAGCAATAAGACAGTTTACCTTCCGTGGGATTTTATTGATCAATTTCTTTTGTAAGTTGGGAGTAAGCGGTATTGTTCATATTTGAAAATTAGAAAAAGAATATAAAAACGTTAGTTGAAGTTGCCAGTAAGATTTATTCCTGTCGCAAATCTCATTTGTAGTTAGTTTTTCCAGATTAACAGGGAGCTGGGAAACGAAAAATTTAGCACTGGATGATGAGGACTGCTTCCTCTTCCAACGAGCTATAGCTGCATGACTGTAAGGAGAATACACTGTTTACTACATATGCGGTTCAGTATTCCGACACTGCTGCAAAGTACAGCTTCCAATCTCCTCCTCCCTGGCTGTGAATGGTTATATCTTCTTAGACTTGGAGTGAGGAAGATATGTAAGGCACCCTGTAGAAGTGTAACTCCCACTGCAGACTAATCTGCTCATGCAGCAGCAATGGAGAAGCTTTAGATAGTATCAACCCAACTCGCAAAGGGGGAAAAAAGGCTGTGTATTGAGAATGCTCCAAGTAATAAATTCAAACAAATTACTTCCATTTGTAATATTCATATCAAATTAGTTAATAAAATTATAAAATATACCTAAGGATTTACTTAAAGACAAATTGATTTTACATTGACATTTGTTACTCTGTTACTGCTATCAGAATCTAATAATTTGATACTTTTTTTATTTTTTATTTTTATAATTCTTTATCTTAACCATGCTATTAATATTTAATTGAAATTAGCAGGTATTTAGTCTAATGATAAAAGTGAAGCTATTTTAAAAGTAGATGTCAAATTTCAAGTCCTATCAAGTTTACAAATCAATACTCCCACCTCCATTAATTTCAATCAAATTTTTTTAGTAGTCAACCTTATTTTTACATGTTAGTCCAAAAACTACAATACAATTTTAACATCTAAAAACTTAATTCATAAATATTTTTTTATATAAAAAACCATTATTATTTTTTAACAAATCTAACAATTTTGTTTTTCAAATTTTTGTACACAAAAACATAATCTTTTTGATAGGATGAAAGTATAAAATTTTGAAACAATAAATAAAAATTAAAATTGTTATAAGGTTTTTTTTTTTTTTCATTGCATTATAACTCAACAACTTTTGTCTTTACCTAGATTTCAATGTTCCAATTTATCTTAAATGTTAATTTTCAATTTCGTGTTAAATAATTATTAATATATTAGTTTTTGTTAGTTAATTAACTACAAAATATTATATTTTAAAGAAATCCAACAATAAGTGAAAATTATATAATAAGAAATTAAAATATTATAATTATTATAATTCAAAAATTCTAGAAGTGAAATGTAAATATTAAAAAATGGACTAATATAAAGTTCTTTTAACTGATAAATTAAGTTTTTTTTTTGGAACTCATAGAATAGAATTGAAATTTAGAACAAAAAAATGTTTTTAGAACTTAATTGTGACAACGAAAAACTTAGAGCACTTTAAAAATAAGTATCCCTTAATTATTGGGTTATTTAAAATAATATATTAAAGTAACAAAGACAAAGGAACGCGCCCTTATGGCCTTATCTACTTTCGTCATCACCATGTCTCATAGTAATTGTACACAAAGACTTTATCTTCAACCACTAACGAACTCTGTAGAGATTACACTCCGTTTCAAATAGGAAAAAACACCAAATTCAGTGGCACTGGAGCAGTTTATGAGTGAAGAAGCTTAAGTACTACTCTTACCCATTTACTAACTCAGAAGTGAAAAGGGAAAAAAAAAATGCTTCTTCATACAACAATCATCTCATCTCCACCTCGGCAAAATCACCAATTTCACATCTCTTCTTCGCTTTTCCCAACTGGGTCTTTTAAGTTCAGGCCCTTTAAGCACTCTTCGCAGGTAAAGACTCAATCTTTTTCTGGGTTCATTATTTTTTTTATCGTGACTGTTTATTCAAAGTTTTACCCTTCTATTGAAAATCGCGGCTTGTGTTATGAATTGTGGTGTGTCAGATTTGGGTGCTGACTGTTTAATGTGAGGAATTTGGATATTGACTTTTGTAGAAAAAAGTAGTTGATCATGTTGTTTCTTGATGTTTGGACTTGCCAGGATTTGCCTGCTTTCATGATGTATAGTTACTATAGTATACTGTCTACTGTATATCTTAAGTGGAGGATCAAATTGTTTGGACAACTGAAGCAAAAGCAAGTTAAAAAAAAAATTGGACATTTCGTTGTTAATTTGCCATCATTTTTGTGCACAAAATAGTTATATGTTCTGTATATATGTGGAAAACACTAATATGGATTGTTTATTTGATTATCATATTGGACAATTGTAGCAGAAGTAGAATAGATGATGCCCAATTTCCCATGCATTGCAATGACCAGTAAATCCAAATAAGTTTTGAAGTATGTCATGGCTGGTTGATGTACAGCTTCAATAAAGATATAATTGTTAGCTGCTTGACAAGGGTTGAGACAATAACCCAAGAAAAATAGTAGCCGGAAATTGATTGATCTTAGCTCTCTTCTGAATAGTCATTGTGGCTGACCATATTAGTTAGTTCTTGATCAAAATTTTCCCATTTTTTAAGAAGGTATATCAGCCCTGGTGAGCTACTTGACATTGTCCTTCATTTCATAAATCTCTGTAATGGATTGGAACTTGAGTTTCCAATCTCCAACTATAAGTTTTAACCACTTGTATAAATTCAAAATGAAAAAGGATTTAGACTCCGTTTAAAATAAGTAGTCAATAAATGAAATGATAGTAGAAACAACAACCATACTCTTGTTTTCTTTTCACTCTTACTTCTTTTTCTGTTTGCTGGTAAAATTTGTTGTAATACGTTGCTTGAGAGGGTTGAAAATGATGGGAAAGAGGTGTAACAACAGGCAGTCTGAAATTTATTCTTCTTTTCTGATCTGTTTGTCCCTTGAAAATTTACTGTTCATTCAAGTTGCAAGCATGGATCTTGTGATCATAAGTTCTAAGAAAATAGTAATTGGCACTCTCTTAAGTTTTCATCTTTAATATGTCTTTTATGAATAGATGAAACCTATATGCTAAGCATTTTATTCACGATTGCATCTAGTTTGGTGCTTATTGCATAGATTTCCATATTCCATGTTACTCTTGATGATAAAATTCTACTTCCAGGTCCTTTTTCAGCACTTTATTTCAGCAGGCTTGACAAACTTCAGATCATGCCATGGGCTCAATATCACAAGATTTTTCAATTTGCAGGTATAATCTTTCTTTTTCTGAATGGTTTCTTTGTTGAGAAACCACAGATTTTTTTTAATGAAACTTAATGTCGCAAAAGATGTAATTTTTTGACCTCAAGTCTCTTCCCCATATAAATTCTCTTCATTTATTTACACACTCTTTGCCTCCAATTTCTTAACTTGGGAAACACTTGTGCTTGCTTTAATGCAGTTGCTGAATGAGTTGAGTACTTACAGATAAAGCTCATCTTTGGAGACTTGTTCTCTTTCTTGGTCAGATTTTAAGAACTATTGTTTTATTGTTCATCCAATCTTTGATTCCTAAACCATGTGAAGGTCAAAACCAACTTCAATAAAAGACTTTGTCTCTCTTAAGATTTCTATTAAGCCTAAGCCTTCTCTCCAAAATTGGCTAGATATCTCTCATTCATATGCACATTTCTTCCTATCACTATCTGTGTTCTGTATCTCTCTCTCTCTCTCTCTCTTTCTCTTTTTGAGCACATAAAGAAAGCATCTAGTACTTTTGAGAAACAAACCATAAAGGTTTCATATTTCGTACATGTCAAGTTAGTTGATATGAGTTTTACATCTGTTTGCATATGTGCAAATTTTAAAGGCGATTGCATGATTTTGAATTTGAAGCAGAATGAACAATAACTGTACTATTTCTTTTGTAGAGGTTCGTCCTTTACTTTGTCAATTTACTTGAAACTATTCCCTCTCTTCTAATTTGCGTTCTCATGTGCCATGGCAGTTAGATGTTTGCTAGGTTCCCTTGCAGATTCTATAGAATGATTTTTATTATCAACCTATATGCATAACCTGACACGGTGAGAAAGCCATTCTGGCTACTTTTAAACTTGCATTTGGATGACACAGTTGAACTCATTCTTAGTAAAATTGTTGACAAGATAATAAAAAGTAGTTTTTCTTAGCAAAATGAAACTAAATTCATGGGTGTGCATCAAGCATGCTTAAATTGGAGCTACATCCTTCTGTTTTGTTGTTGATAACAAGTGGACTGTAAGAGAACAATTTATCTAGAGTTACCACTTCTATTCCACCATTAATCTCAATCCAAGTGATAACTTACTTAGATTTGGTTTATCAAAAGAAAATTGATTGGTGGTCTATCATGTGTGCTTATATTGAAGCATGAACTGTTGAGCCTATGGCCACAAGAAGAAACTTCTTCTCTGCCAAGCTTTCCTATTCTGTGATTCATATTTTGGTGCCTCATTTTTTCAGTGGTAGAGGGAATTCTGTGACTTTAACATGGCCTGCATTAGTTGCTCCTCCTTTAATTCAAGGTTCTAACTTGTCTCATTGAAGTTGTCTGCTTTGGCAAAATCCTGTATATGCAATTAAAAATCATGGTAATAAGGAGGAACACAACATGGTTTTAAACTTTTATTTTATGTTTTTAAACTTATAGGAACTCTCCAGGTGAGAGAGACATTACTTTCCTAATCAACCAGTTATAATGTGCTTTTTCTTCTGTGACATTTAACTAATATGCAAGATCATTCTGCTCTTTATATGTTAATTTTTTTTAGTAAATGTGTCTACACATCTCTTGTTACTCATTTTACATTCCATTCTGGATGAAGGCAGATATGTCAACGGGAGTTGGCAGTAGAATCTTACGATGCCACAAGATCTGAGAGTAATTTTCTGCTCTGATATTGGATTTCTATTTTCCCAGTTTGATTTTGGCAGCTAATTTGCTTGCAGTAATATTTGTACTTCTATGTATTTATATGAATCTATGTATTTTTTCATACGAGAAGGCATTGAATCTCAGGTATGGATATGTGAATCACACATTGATAATTTTCTCCATATAAGCAAATGCCTTATAAAGATATAGATTCTTGCATGCAAATGTGATTGGGCCACAGATCTTGTTCAATGTAGCTCCTTACTACTTACGACATGCCACTTATTGTTCTTATGTTACGTGTAGCCTTGCATAAAAGCTACAAATCTACCCTACTTTTGGAAGAATGACAATATGAATCATTGCGTATACTGTGCCATACTATAATTTTCACTTGCTTCTTTTCTGTTCTGGCAACTGCTTTTTTAACCACAGAATGTTTTCTAAATTTGAAGTTTTAAAGGATAGTTCAAATGCATGCTTGCTTTTCTATCTGATCGATTTTCACATCCCGCGAATTCATTGCTAATTTTTATTGATTAAATTTTTCAATAATAATGCCATCAGATCAGTGAATGTAAGAAGTGAGCTAAAGTGGATAGTGCCCCTTGTGACTGTTCAAAATTTGAATGTATCAACATAATGAGCCTCAACAGAACCTTTTTCTTTACTTCTATTAGCTTAAAAATTAGCAATTTGCATGCAATTAACAACCTTTTGGAAATGTTGTTAACCTTGCCTGGTCGATACTTTTGTTGTATCTTGATATGAGAGTATTTCTGCAGGATTCCTGAGGAACCTTTTGAATGTTGAGGATAATGTGCACATGAGAAACCTATTTCTTTGGGCATCAACATTTTCATATGGACAGATCTTATTGCTTACTTCTCCACAAGTGGCACATGCACATGAAACAATCAGAACAGAAGCACTTTATGAAGTTGGAGAGTTATTTGAGTTGGGAATCCAGCTTTCTTATCTGATATTGCTGTTAGCCTTACTCGGGGTTGGAACCTTCTTTGTAATTCGTCAAGTCCTTGTACGCAGAGAGCTAGACCTTTCTGCAAAGGAATTGCAGGTGAGTGCCACTGTGATGTTCAGATGAATGTACATTGTTCAAATGGTTGATATTTTGGCTCACGATCTTCACAAAGATTCTTAGATCTTTGCGCAATTGACTTGTTTTGAACGTGAAAGATCCATCTGTCTCTCTCTCTTTCTCTCTCTTTCTGTTTATCTTTCTCTCTTGCAAGTCATAACTCAGAATTTGTTGTTTAGTATCCTTACTTTGCCATTGCCTTTGGCCTTCTTTATATCAGGAACAAGTAAGAAGTGGTGATGCTTCCGCAACTGAGCTTTTTGAACTTGGTGCAGTAATGCTAAGGAGAAAATTTTACCCTGCTGCTACTAAATTTTTGCTTCAGGCAATTGAAAAATGGGATGGCGATGATCAGGATCTTGCGCAGGTGTGGTTCTATTCTGTTTCTTCCATATTTTACAAATAAAATAAATGCAGCCTCCTTCAGTAACTGTACATTATTCCCCATTAATCCTTTCGTCACTTTCAAAATGCTAAATGGATAACAGTTCACATGTTGCTAGAATATCTTAATGTTTAATCATATGGAATGTCCCTATACATGCATATAAACTTGTGCTGAAGGCAAGAGAGGACTTATCTTAATCTTTTGATCAGCATAATGGTAAGACCTGTGAAATCTATGGCTGATGATGATGTTTGCTATTGCTCTCCTAATATTTGTGCAGGTTTACAATGCCTTAGGTGTCAGCTACATTCGCGACGGGAAACTCGACAAAGGAATTGCTCAGTTGGAAACAGCAGTGAAGCTTCAACCAGGCTATGTCACAGCTTGGAATAACCTTGGTGATGCATATGAGAAGAAAAAAGAATATAAATCTGCTCTCAAAGCATTTGAAGAAGTGCTGCTTTTTGATCCTAACAATAAGGTGGCAAGACCTCGTCGAGATGCAATGGAGGATCGTGTGCAAATGTACAAAGGGGTTCCTGTCAAATCTAAAAAATAGATAGATAGATGGATGCATTTTGTTCATTAAAGATTTTGTTCATTAAAACCTTGAGACCTTAAGTGTAAGATGTTCACCCTTTTTATTGTCTTTTATTTACAGTGAATGGATCAGGGAAATTGACTCAAGTGTATAATATGTGTTTTGTTTTGTTTTTTTGACCGATTATAATATGTGTTTTGTTGTGTGCTTGTTTTAGCACTTCTTTAGCCAATTATATTTTTTGCCCTCATATTTAATTTACACTTACCCCTTGTTTGGTTCAACTCCAACGAGAAGTTCATTTCATTTGAAAATGAATTTCAAATAAAATTCATTTCCAAATAAATTTTTATTAATAAAATGTGTTTGGTTCAAAAGATGAAATTTATTTCAAATGAATTTCATATTTTGTTATATTATATTTGGTATAAATATTAAATTCAAGTTTTTGTCAAAAATACTCTTTTAAATATAAAGACGTTTTAAAAAAAAAAAAGAGAGATATTTTAGTCATTTAAAAATATAGACTTAAAATTTATGAAATTTATTTGAAAATTTCAACCATTTTAATAGAATTTGATTTAGTTATAATCAATTCTATAAATTTAAAGATTTGAAATTGCAAATTAATTTTATACAAAATTCATTTAAATTAAACACACATCATTTTAATTTACAAATGAATTTCATAAAATTTTATGTAATTCATTTCTATCAAACACATACTTACCTTTCTCTTAATTAGTTGATTCAACTTTTATTCCATTAATAAATAAAGACTTTTGTTAGAGTCCGACTATTTCTTTTTTAGTTAAATGCTATATAAAAAGATTGATTAAATTATCCTTTTAAACAGTAAAAAACTATAACTAATTATAAAATAGTAATAATATGTGTTGACACTCGATTTTAACCCACTCAAATCAGAGAAACTTCAATGATAAAAAAAACTCAATATGAGCTCACATTGTATAAAAAAGTGATGAATAAATTCAAAATCCAATTTACTTTAAAAAGGGCTTTGGTCCAAAAGAATAATAAAAAGAAAAAAAAAAATTAACGTTAAAAAAAAGGGAGGGGGTAGAGAGGAAGCAGGGAAGTGTGAGAAAATTGAGTGAAAGTGTGGAGTTAGTTAAGAGAGATGTGAGAGTTAGTTTTGAAAAAGAAATAAATAAAAAGGAAAAGGATCTTTAGTACAAAGGGAATTTGGGGCATTCATTGGAAGAAAGAAATTTTTTTGTTCAACTGTGGTGGTTTGTCATTCTGCTGGCAATGGTGCACAGCACTGTTGTCCTTCGTTTTTTATACATCCTTTTTATTTGTTTTTTTTATTTATTAAATTCATTTTATTTAATTTATGTGTTTAAATAATATTCATTTTTTATTTCTTTATTTATATCTAATTTATATACATTTGTATTTGCATTGCATTATTTTTACTTAAATTTAATTTCTGCTCATATTTATGTTATTTTATTTATTTTGTTGTATATGTTATTTCTAATTTTAATTTTTTGTAATTTTAATTTTGCTTTCATTTTAAATTTGTTTATATATTTGATTATTGAGATTAATTTTTATTTATTCATTATGTTATTCTTATTTTTTATTGTTTATTTCATTTTCTTTTATTGTTTGTGTGCAGTATTTTTATTTATTTCTGTTTTATTATTGTTAATTAATGGTGACTATGTTAACTAGAGATATGTAAATTAAATAATTATTTATCTTTTAATTAATTCAGTATAATTAGATTATTTGAAATTGTAAATATTCTTTATTGGTTTAGATTTATTTTTAATTTTTTATTATTTCATTAAGTAATTTTAATAAAATTTATAAAATAGTATTTGTTGAAGCTAATTAACTTTAAATTTCAAGAATTAATTTGAGTTACAATTAAGTTACCAATTAATTTTATGAGATTATTTTGAAAGTGATAAGGGTTAAAAATATTTTTTTTATATTTTTTTTGTTAAGAAAAAGAAAAATGTTTAACAAATAAATTTATTTTATAAGAATTTAAAAGTAATTTTTTAAAATATATTTAGATATTTAAACTAAAATATAATAGAATGGATACAATGTGTAAGCTGAATAACTACATTGATATAGTTTTAAAAATATAATACAATTAAAAATTATACCAAAATTTTGAATAGAATTTATTATTTTCCCTTTATTCTAACTAAAACATTATTTTTCAACTATTTTTTATTTTTTTATTCAATTATTATTATGACTATAAATATAAAAAATATATATGTATTCTTAATAAAAAAATTATTATAATAACTTTTAAATTTTTATCTTTTATTTAATTGAATTAAATTATTTAATTTATTAAAATTATTTAATTAATTAATTTAAAAATATATATTATTTACAATGCATGACAAGCACGGAATTACGACTAGCTTTATTATAATTTTGACCACAATGTTGCATTGAATTATTACTCTTTTATTAATTTAAATACAAAACAATAGTGTCCCACGAGTAACCAAAGTGGAAAAAGTTATGGACATTCAATTTGAAAAAAGTAAGGTTCAACCTTCCACCCCTCTCTTTCCTTATGGTGTTAAAAATTAATTATTTATATTAACTAAAAAAATAATAAAATAGTATCAATTATTATTTATAGATTTTTTTAAATGTAATTTCTCAACATAAATATGTTGAATTATAATTTCTAAAATATAATTTTTTATTTAATAACGCAATTTGAAATATATATATATATATATATATATATATAAATTCTTTTTATTAATATTAAAATTTTAATTTATTAATATATTTTATTCGAACATAGATTATTGTCAACTACATAAATTATTTTTTTTTCCTATCAAAAATAAATTCATGGTCATTTTCAATAACTTTACTTTGCTGAAATAAAAAAAGATTCTCTTTTTCTGATAATGTCATTGCATATGTCATTTTTCAAAAATCATCTTCTTTGCGTCGTCCTCATTGGCAACCATCTGCTGCTGGCTGCTGTACCTGCCTGCCGCCTTTTCCATTATATATTTCTTTTCCTAATTTTTATTTTTATAATCTAGTTTTTGGATATTATACTATTAAAAACTTGATTTCAATAAAAATAAATATTAATTTGTACATTTTAATTTTAATTTTTCTATAATTTAATAATATAAAATATTCAAGTAAAAACAATTGGGAAGAAAAATTAGAGAAAATTTCAGTGGAAAACCTTATTATATATATATATAGATGAGTGTGTGTGCTTGTACAATTTTTTTTTTGTTGTTTGCTCCTAATAATAATTAAAAAAAATCCACATCTCATTAGTTGAAATGTAAACAGAAATTAAAAACTATTCCCATATTGAAAAATGCATTTTCATAGCAACAAATATTACACTACCTGCAAGAAAATTATTTTTATTTAAATAATTTTAAATTTAAAATGTGATATATACAATTATTTTAAATTAGTTGAAATTTTTTATCATTTTTATGATTTTTATTTGGATGAAAATAAATTAATTAAAATGTAATGAGTTTTATATACCAATAATTTAGAAAAAAGTCTACACGTTTTTTAGTGGAAACTATTAAAAATATTGTACTTAATTGATTTCTTTTAATAAAAAAGATATGATTCGTTTATGCCTATGATATTATTTTCATATAAATAAAAATAAAAACAATATAAGATAATATCAGGACATTATAAATAAATCAATTTTCAAAAAGATGTCAAAGAAGTAGAAGAAAACAGAATTATTGTATATTGGACAAATGTGTTATAGAGAATAATTCAGTCAATATAATTTAATTGATGGGTCATTTCTAATTTTAATACAATTTATATTTTTAATAAAAAATATAAATCACATTAAATTATAATAAGTTAGAATATTTTAAAAAGTGAAATAAATTAATAAAAATATTATACTTTTTTATGGCAATAAATAAAAAATAAAACAAAGTGATTTTAAATATGTAGTATTGTATAATGAATTAGTAGATTTATTTTTGCATGGCCCATGAAGTTTTAGTAATTGGGTGGGTGGGTGTTCTATTTCCTCAAAAGATAAGAAAGCTGCTTGCCAACAGCAATAAATCATATAATTTTTTATTACTTGGACTCAGATTTCAACATCCTCATTTTACTATTTTTATTTATTTATAAGATATTTTTAAAAATAATAATTAATTTATCGAGAAGTTTTTAATTTTTATTTAAATTATTTAATTTTAATAAAATAATATAAATGATTGAATATTAAATAAATATTATATTAATAAAAATATCTTATTTCAACTACATTAATTATATATATATATATATATATATATATATATATATATATATAATTAAAATAAATTTATAATTTTAAAAGGCAAAAATATTCTTTTATATATCTTGAACGATTATTATACTCCATTAAAAATATTAATAAATCTGTACATTTGCAAATGAATATTATAATTTAAATGTTCTTTATTTTTCATGAAGATAATTTTTATGTTCATTTTATTTAGCCATTATGTAATTTCAATTACTAATTATGTGTCTTATTTTAGATCTCTGATATTAAAAAAGAAATCTGTATTTTTGGTTGTACATTGAAAAGTATTGATAAATAAATTTATAACCTTTTAAATTTAACATTTGCTTTCTTTTCTGTTCGTAAACATTTGCTTTAATTTTTATTTAAGGTGATATAAGTCTCTTCAACCAAGTCATACATTAAAAAATTTCACAATAATAAAATTCATTCGACATCGATGAGAGTTGATACAGATAATGAATTTTGATATTTTTATTTTTATTATCTTCTAATCTCAAGGTGTGAACGGATTGACTCAACAGCTGGCTTAAATTTTTTTTTTTTTAATATGCTGTTTAATTTTCTATACAAAGTTTATATTCAAATCAATCAAATTAAGCTTCCGTTTAGTTCGTACTTCAGAATCAGAATGAGAATGAAAATGAAAATACATGAAAAAAAAAATAAAAATTTGAAAAAAGTGTTTAATTTTACTAGAAAATAGTAATGAGAATGAGAATGAGAATTAAATATTATTTAACAGCTAAAATTTATTTTATGAAAAAATATTTTTATAATTATTTTTAATATAAAAATTGATATTATAATTATTTTTATATTAAAAATTAATATTATAATTATGTATTATAAAATATTTAGTTATAAAAATACTATTATAGTTTTTTAAATAAAGTATAAAAATTATTTACTTTTTGATAAATATTTTTTTATTCAAATATCTAATGCATATTTTTATTAAATTATATGTTTTCTTTATAAATTTTAAAATAAATATTAATATTTAAATATTTGATCAATTTATAATTGATTTGACTTGATTTTTAAAGGAATAAAAAATCATTCCTTAAAAAAAAGAATAGAGTGATGATTTTTATTGATGGAGGAATCGTATTTTCATTTCTATATTAATTTTAGTCAACTAAATAATAGAAATTAGAATCATTCATTCAAATTCTAATTCTTACACTCATTTTTTACCAAAAAAAACGTCTCCAAATATTTAATTTTTTATGCAATTATTTACAGTTGAGCTTCCAACAACTATTATTATTATTTTTTTATAGTACCTATTAGCATAACCCATACTTACCGTTTACATCGATTCCAATTTGAAACCTTTTTTTTTTTAATAAACGATTCTATTATATTAAAATATAATTATAATACTATGTTCATATTTTTCAAACCCTATTTCAATGAAACTAACATTCAAAAATAACATTATCACTGCAAATCAAAAAATAACAATCCATTTGCAAAAAAAAAAAAAAAAAAAAAAAAAAATCTTGTTATTTTTTATATTCTTATACCATCTTAATTTAGAAAAACTAAATTATCAAGATTAGAAAATTTAATTTGTTTATTTATCACTTTGCTGTTTTGTTATATATATATATATATATATATATATATAATACATGTTACCTTACTAATGCAACTCTGGTTTCTTATTTTGTTCACACTTCCTCTTCTTCTTTGACAAAAAAAATTTAAATAGACTCTCAAAATTACCAGGAGATTTTGATTTTTCTTTTAATTTTTTTATATGATTGTAGAGTTCTTTTGCGAATTGTGTTTGTGTTTGTGATTTTTTTTTTTTATTATTATTTATATATCTTGAGTATTCATAATTTAGATGTTGCATTGGAAAAATATTTGGTGTTTGAGATACTAGAAAAAAAAACTGTAAATCATGCCTTTATATTCATTCAATACACAATGTGATATTGTAATGGTATTGTACAATAAAACTTATATATATATATATATATATATATATATATATATATATATATGTATGTATGTATTACCTTTATAATACTATTGAAATCATTCAATCAATTTCTAAATTTCTCATCAAATATATAAACAACAACTATAAGTATAAATTAATTAATTAATTAATTAAAAATAAATAAATAAAATAAATAGTAAAAATAAACCAAATATATATAAACATTTAATATTAATCAATTATAACAAATAAGCCGTAAAATAAATTAGATATTTATTCTTATTAGAATCAAGTGGCTAAAACCTCAAAATAAAAATAATTTCTTTTTGTTTTTCATTCTACCGTATTAGCTATAAATTATCTCCTCTTCAATGTCATGTTATACAAAATAATAACAAATTAACATTATATTAGTAATTATTTTTTTCTTATAAGTAGTTTAAATAAAAAATATATGAGTTCGAATACCGTTCTCTTTTACTCTTTTCCTTTATAGAGGAAAATTAACCACTTTAATTAGTTAAAAAAATATTTTAACAATATTAATGTAATATATTAAAATTATTTTAAAAATTAGATATTAAAGATTACTAAAATATAAAATTATAAAGAGTTTTTTTTATAAGATGACACTGAACCTTAAAATAATGTTTAACAATTAAAGAAGAAGAAATAAAAGTGAAAGGAAGTGAAGTGAAGTGAGAGATGCATCCCATACAGAAGATGTAGAGAAGCATCCAAGTTGTGTAGTTGTGTGGGATCCCACTCTTCAATTTCCAATCAAACTTCAAAGTTTTATTGTCTTTTTCAGTCTATTGTGTAATGGGATCCATCTAGCCAAATCCGAGCACACAAAACATATTGACCCACCAATGGTTATGATTAATGGGTTATTTCAAGTCTCATCACATTGTCAAAATTGAACGGTGCTGATTCATGGGATTTGACTATCTAATGCTGACACTTGGCAACACTATATTATTCTCTTCTTGGGTACAGAAGCTGCTGATGTTGATTATTATATATATATATTTTTGATTTAGCAAAAGTTCATTTTTTCTTTTTCATTCATCTCTCTTCCCATTTCAGTTCCTGTGTAGGCAACTAACAAGAAGCTGAGTCTATCCTAATGATCTTGAGTCTGGTAAAAATCTCTCCTTTGTTCCTTTTTCTGTTTCATTTTTTATAAAAAGATGCTTTTTTTTTTCATGGTTATGTGCTGATTTGAATAAAGTTGTTGATGATGTTAGTTCTGATCTGTTAGCTTTTAATTGTGGGTATTGAACAAACTCCTGAGATCCTTTAATGTTTACTCATAGTATTGAGATGATATTTGGGACTCTGGGATGGTCATTGAATTGTAAAAAGACTAGATTTTTAGGATTATTATTGCTCTATTGATATTGATTCTTGCTTAATCTTCTTATAAAGAAACTTGGAATCTTAGATTAGTGAGAAATTAGTTATTTAGAGTTGAGTTTAATGAAATGGGTTGTAAGAAAAATCCACAAATTAAGATTTAGGATCTTTAATTTTGTCGTTAGGAAGTAGATGTAAAGGTTTTTTTCTGTTTCAGCAGTAGGTTTGACTTTGAGGGTAATGGGTAGCTGTTTTTTTCCTTGACTTTTTGGTTGATGGATGCTGATTTCTTGAGTATATGTGCATAAAAATCCTATGCTAATTATCTTATCATTAGCGATTCTCTCTCTCTCTCTCTCTTTTTTCTGAAATAAATTGTTGTTTAAGCCAAATAAAAAAAATGTTAACCAGATATTAATTGAGATTTGGGTTTATAGCTTGTCTTCTGGACATGATGTTATGTTCCCTGAGTTTAAATATTTGATTCCTGGTAAAATTATGCAGATTCTATTAGAGTTGATTCTCGGAGGACTTGAACTTGATAATGGATCGTAACGATAGACTGTCTTCAGTTCATGAATTACCGAAAAACATTCACACTGAGAAACCATCATTTACCAATTTCAATTCCCAGCAGCATCAGCAGAAGTGGGAAGATGCCTCTATCTATGGTATTAGGACTGATCCACCTTTCCAAGAATTTAACCCTCCATCTGATACCCAATCTCTGCTTCCTTCCAATCCCAATGATCAGATAAAAATCACAGATAGGGAAGATTGTCATATTATCGAGGCATTTAAGACCAACAAAATTCCTGATTGGGATCCGAAGACCATGCTCAACAATCTTTCTTTTCTCCAGCAAAAGATCCATCAGTTACAGGAATTGGTTCATTTCATCGGTGGCCGGAAGGGTCAGTTTCTGGGGCAAACAGACGAAATTGTAGCTCAGCAACAGCAGCTCATTACTGCTGATCTCACTTCCATTATTGTTCAATTGATATCTACTGCAGGTAGTCTTCTTCCGTCCGTGAAGCATACACTTTCTGCAGCCAGTTCTGCTGGAAAGCTTGGACAACTAGCAGCAATTTCTTCTCCATCTGGTGTGGGCATGAATAGTGGTGTGCAGCTGCAACATAGTAGTGGAAGTAAACCTTCTGACCAGTCCAATCAGATGGATGTTAATGGCCATTGTGGAACTGAGCAGAACTTCTCTTTTGAAGAACATGAATTGAAAGATGAAGAAGATGTTGAGGAAGGAGAGAACCTTCCCCCTGGTTCGTATGAAATCTTACAACTTGAAAAAGAAGAAATCCTAGCACCACACACTCACTTCTGCACAATATGTGGAAAAGGATTCAAGAGGGATGCTAATTTACGAATGCATATGAGGGGTCATGGTGATGAGTACAAAACCCCTGCTGCACTTGCAAAACCCAACAAGGAATCCAGCTCTGAGCCAGTGCTTAAGAGGTATTCCTGTCCATTTGCTGGTTGCAAGCGGAACAAGGATCACAAAAAGTTTCAGCCTTTGAAAACAATTTTATGCGTCAAGAATCATTACAAGAGAACTCATTGTGACAAAAGTTACACTTGCAGCAGATGCAACACCAAGAAATTTTCAGTTATTGCAGACCTCAAAACTCATGAGAAGCACTGTGGCAAGGATAAGTGGCTTTGTTCATGTGGTACAACCTTTTCAAGGAAAGACAAGCTCTTTGGACATATTGCTCTTTTCCAAGGTCATACTCCTGCTATACCTCCTGATGAAACCAAAGGACCATCAGGGTCATCTGATAAAATGGATGGCATCAAAGTAGCAAATAAGGTTGGAAGTATAAATTTTAGCTTTGGCTCTGGTGCTTCCATTGGCAGTGAAGCTCAAAATATTATGGATGTGAAGGTAGGTGCTGATGATCCTGCTAGTTATTTTTCGCCATTGAACTTTGATACATGTAATTTTGGTGGGTTTCACGAATTCCCTCGACCCCCATTCGATGATACAGAAAATTCACTCTCTTTTCTTATATCTGGTTCCTGTAATTACAGCCAGAAAAGTGGAGGGGAGCCTGGCTCTAATAATCTTCTCTAGGTATTTTATTTTAGAATATTGCTTACATGAATCATTCCTAGGTTTTTAATTGATGTCACATCTTGTAATTGGAGGGTATCCCATGTAATCTCATTAGTTTAAATAAAAGCTCTTAATTATTTGTTTGAATTAGCCATCATAATATGTGGTAAATATGTGCCTCCATCACTCTCCCTTTTTTATCAACAAAAAAAAAAAAAAAACTCTCTTTACTTCTTCAAGCTTATCATTTCAAAGGCTTTTAGGAGTTTGAGCTCTGTACCCTTCTCCTCGGAATAATAATTGAGAAGCAAAAAACTACAAAACTTTGATGAATTATGCATTGAAAAAGTCAGTCGGTGTTACCAAACTTACATTTCACGTAAATGATTAGGATTTGAGAAACCTGTTTATAGGATAATGTTTGGCTTGTGGAATATTCAGTTGATGATAGCTTTGAAGATAATGTTAGATGCTCAACAGCTCAGACTTGACATTTTCGAACGTCAGGCTCTTAGTACTTGTTGTCGATACAAATTATTGTCTATGAAAACATAGTTACTGTACAGAGTATAGCCAGGCTCCACTGAGTTGCAATCATTCAGTGTAGGGCTTGTTTGAGTAGCACAGTTAAACATGTCACCCTAAACAGGAATCAGAGTAAGCCTTATTTTTTTAACCTATTAATCCAAAACATTTTAAAATCTACCTAATTATCTCTAGTTTCTCACAAAATTAAAAGAGTGTACTGCACTGCACTCAAATAATAAAAAAAATTCAATGAATTATATTTTCTTATTCCTTAATATTTAGAATATTTCATTACTTAAAAATATATGCATGTAAAATGAGAAATTCTAGGCCAATTAGATCCATAAGTTAATTAAGCATAGCTTATTATCCATTGCTGAAAATGTCCTTTTTAATCATGTAATGCTCTTCAAAAATAATCAGAAAGAGCCACTAAACAGTCCAGGAATGGATCCAACTATTTGAGAACATTTTGGCCTTTTTTTTATCTCTAAATTTGTAAAGAATCGAATAAAAGAAATTCTCCTTTCATTTTCTTGAACTCAGGCAAAACTATATATATACCCTGCATAGTATATTTATAGCATCAAACATTGAACAAATGACCACACAACAAGCAAGTGGCATGATGCAACATTGTTGATCCATGGAGAAAGAAACTAAGGCAAGCCTGCTTTGGAAAGAGGGATCTACATTGTTTTAACAAACTGCCCATAATGAGAATTGTGGAGCAGAATCAGCTTCAAACCCTTTGCACCTTCTCCCTTTGATAACTTCTTTGAAGGGCTCCGGTAATACTTTTCCTTCAACACTACATCATCCAAGACAGACCAAGTCTGCCCTCTAGGAGAACTGTCCGCCCACAAGAACCTCTCAGAAAAGGGGTTCACCAGACTGTCCCTGAACTCTTGAGGTGTCTCACAGATCAAACCCTGAAAGCAACAATTAAGGAATACTTCATTATGGAGTTTCAAAAAACAGGAACGAGAGAGACTTGGTAGAATTTTAAGTATGGTACCTCTGCCATGGCTTTGATCTTCAGAGTTACATCATTGCTAAGAAGGACGAGTTGTCCATCGTTCTTCATTTTCCTATAGGAAAGAGCATAGTCAAGAATATGGTCTTCTGCAGTTGGTGAAACGACTCCCAGTAAACTACCAAAAGCTAAAAATGAAACTGAGCTTGTTGTTGTCCCATATGGGAGTCCCCCACTTCCCTCGCTAAATCGAGGCACAGGAGAAGCAGGTGGGGTTGGTGCAATTTGTCTTCCATCCTCAGAGCTCTGGACATCAATCCACCACTTTGTTTTGACCATACACTCTTCTATCCATTGTAACACCAAATCTGCCTCTGTTGTTCTCCTAAACAGACTGCTGCGCCGCTTCAAAGCATCCAGTTCTCTGATTACTGATAGTTCAACAAAGCCATTGACGCTTAATAGAAAAGAAGTCTGCTACTTGCTGATAAAAACAATATGCTCCTCAAACACAAAATATTTATGAACAAGAAAAATGATGATGTTAATTAATTACCTATTCTTGGAATAACCAAATGAGTCCCCTTGAGACCTTCCAAAAGCTGTAATGACTTCCTAGACTCCTTGTATAGAAGAGATGTCGTATCTGCTATCACAGTCCATCTCCTCCTTCCATCTCCAACAGAGTTAATCTGCAAATTACTTCAGTTACATAAGAACAGAACTTTTGTAAAACAAAGGAACTGTTGTATCAGATCTAATCCTACTAATTTTCAACTTACAGAAGTTGAATTTGTAACTTTCTTTTGAGTGTATTTGACAGAATTGCTGCTTCTTGCAGGAGAATCAGGAACTGAGGCTTCAGATACGCTCTGCCCAGGGGAATTGGCCAGTAATGATTGTAATGGAACCCTCTCTAGTCTTCTTTCCTTAAGCATCATGTCTTCTTCCAACTTTGTTTGATGCCTAGAGGGCCTTGCCGATTTCCTTTGTTGGAGAACTTTAGGTGTCTGGTTCTCTTTGTCTGAAGAGGCAATCATGTCTTCATCTGGCTCAACACTGGGGCTAAAAGTAATCCTTGAAGAGGATCTGCAGAACTTGAGCGATTGAATATCCTCTAGCTGACCTTTCTTTTTAAAGGATTTTTGTAGAAAAGATTTTGGAGTGTGATTCTCCCTGTCTGGAGTAAAGATTTCTTCATCCATTGGTTCTAAACCAGAAAAAAGAACCTTTGTAATTGAGTTGCTTTCAACATCCACTTTATTCTCCCATTCAACATCAGCATCAATATCAATGCTCCTGTTCTTTTTCCTGCTGTTACTTGTTAGAAGCTGAAGAGGAGTAGCAGGTTTACCTCTTCTTGACCAAATGTTACGGGAGCTGGATTTTTTCTCTGATCTGATAGGACGGCTCCTTGTGTTCTCTAAATTCTCATTTGCAGGGAAGTTAGATTGTGGTGTCTGGCTTTCCTGGCTATCCAAAATCTCAGATAGAACTTCACCAAGAGGCAAAGATGAGTTCACTGATTCTGTTGCAAGGGAGCAGACACCCGTAAACTCGCTCTCCATGTAATCTTTCACAGAAAAATTCTTGTTTTCCTTGTCTTCAAGTATTTCAGTGGCTGCATTATCATCAACGCATACAGTTTGAGAGCTAACAAGCATGTTCAATTTTTGAATTTCAGGGGAATTCTCTTCGTTTCCTTCTTCGCATGGTGAGCCCAGAGCTGCAAGAGGTTCAAGTTCAAGAACCTCATTTTCTTTGTTAGCTTGTTCATTGCTGGTCTCTGAAAGACACACTTCTGGCAAGGAGCAGTTTGAACATTCCAGAGTATTCATCTGCCCCATGTCTTTCCTCAATATCCTTTGATTTTCAGCTTCTTCAAGTATTTCACAGGTTGAATTCACATCTACTTCTGGAACAGATGATGAAGTCACTTCAATATTGGATTCTAGCTCTTTTTTTACCATGGAAATGTCTGTCTTTTCTTCCTCTGGTACGGCTTCTATAGCAGAATGATAATCTAAACTCTGGTTGCATAATTCAATGCTGGATTCTAGCTGCATTCTTTCTATGGAAATGTCAGTTTTTCCTTCTTGCAGTGCTGCTTCTATAGCAGAATGACAAGCTGAATGCTGGTTGCATACTTGAACATGGGATGCTAGCTCCACTGTTCCAATGGAAATGTCAGTTTTTCCTTCTTGCAGTGCTGCTTCTATAGCAGAATGACAAGCTGAATGCTGGTAGCATACTTGAACATAGGATGCTAGCTCCGCTGTTTCTATGGAAATATCTGTTTTTCCTTCTTCCAGTACTGCTTCTATGGCAGAATGATAATCTGAACTTTGTTTGCATTCACAGAATAGCTTACTCAAGGTATGCAATATAGCTCCCCCAACAGTTTTAAGGCTCAATTCATGATCATTTCTAGAACAGCACACTATTTCTTCATTCTGCTCAACGTGAAAGGAAGAATCCATGTTTTCAGGCATTAATGGAGCTGATGGGATCTCTTTAGCTGACCCAGAATTTTCATCAGGAAATAGTGCCACAACACCATCCAGAATTGAATCCACAGATTCAATTTCTCCATTTTTAGTGGATGTAGAATTTGTGTCCTGAAAAACACAAAATAATTAAATAAATGAAGGCACAAGATGAAGAATCAGTCAAATGTTCTAACTGATATAACATGTACAAGTTATTTCTACAACCATAAATGTTTATGTTCAGTTGCCAACAAATAAACATCCTGTAGAATTCCAAAACAAAGAAAGAGAACTTCAACATCCTTCTTAAAATTTTTAACTCAGCAGTATATTCACACCTGGCATATCTCTACTATGTCCAAATTAAAGTAAGAATTCACTGACCTGAGATAATTTCTCTGCATTTTCCTCTTCTAACATTGCATTTTCCTCTTCTTTCTCTTGAATCATTGCCAAATCAGAAGGTGATACAAATGGGTTTTCAATATCATATGCAAGGCTCAAAGGAACCCAATGCAGCCTATAAACCCTTGTTGAACTACCAACCCTTATTGTATCACCCTCTTTCAACTCCACTCGAAGCCCTGGATCAATCTTCTTCTCTGAAACCCAGGTTCCATGAACTACGCAAGAAAGAAAAATCTATTAGAAATGAATAAAAAACCAATATTGAGGAAGTGCAAACTTAAAAATTACATAAAGGGGAGCAATGCAAGAACATAAAACAAACTTTATTCCACAAGAACCCTAAAAATCAAAAGCTCTAAAATTGAGCAAGAACCTATTAAAGATTAAAACTTCAAGGAACAAAGAAAATAATAAAAAAAAAAATTGCCCACCAAAAACTGAAATGTACCCATAAGAATTGAATCATAAAATCAGTGAACAAGAAGTGAAAAGCACGAAATTACCAGAAGACAAGTCAGTGACAAAAAGCTTCTGTAAAGAGCATTTTGAATTGATTTGAAGGTGAAATCTGCTGATGCTAGGGTGCAATAACACAATATTGCAATCTGGGTGTCTACCAACAATCAAGATTTCTTCAGATTCTTGATCTGGGTTCTCTCCATTTTCAAGATCCGCGACGGAATCAAGCTCCGATGGCGAGTTGTTGCTGTTGATGACAAAAATGTTCTTGAGAATCACGCCATTCTTCATAACTGTAAAAACTGGTATCATCTTTGTTTCCTCTTCTTCTTGGTTGACACCCATTTTTTGTTATGAGGGCTCAATCACTCGCTCTTTCTTGAATTCCTTTAAAGAGAAAGAGAGTGAAAATTCTTGGTTTTGGAGTGATACAGAGAGCAGAGAGGATTTAGGGTTTTTGTATGGTGGGAAAATAGTGAAGGAGGAGGGATTTTGATTTTAAAAAAGGTGACCGTTAAAGTTAAAAAGATTTGGGATTAATGTAACGGCTAGGAATATTCAATTCTTTTGGCATCACATTTTATAAAGATTTTGGGTCTATAAATGTTATTATGTTCAGCTAATGTCTTTTTTTTGGTGTTGATAATTCAAATCAAGAGTTTTGATTCCATGTGGCAATATCAAATGTTATGTTACTGGATCAACAAAATAAAATTAAAAAGATTAATAAAAATAAAATTCATAAAATTAACTGAACAAAATCAAATTAGTCTGTTTGCTTTAATTTAATTTGATTACATTTTATATATAATTTCACAATGATTTTTTAGTTAAATTTACTTTTAAATTGAATGAACTAATTATTTAATTCTCAACATTATATTGAAAATTTTATCAAATATTTTTTCTATATTTCTTATTGCATTATAAAATTTTGAGTTGATGTAGAGTATTTTTTGGTATTGAGTAAAAATAAAATGTAAATTAATTAAAATCCAATAAATTTAACACTAAATTTATTTTTATTGATAAAATGTGTTTGATTCAAATGAATTTGAAATTCATTTTTTTCATTTGAAAATGAGTTTTATTTAATATTCATTAAAATTTTTTTAATAGAATTGAAAGAAATAAGGGTAAATCTCATAACTAATAAACATACACGTTCTTAGAATAATTTTGTGAAAAATAAGTCTTAGATTACAATGCTTCCACACTAAATATTAGATTACAGTTTTCATATTAGTTAGAATAATTTTCTGAAAAATATCCAGCCATCCACAATTAAATAGGCCCTTAAGGGTGTAGAAACTTTATTTTATCTTTTTAATAAAGAGGAAAAAAAAAACTTTCATCGTGCTATTTTTTTCATTAAATTATTATATAAATTTATTTTAATTAGAATATTGACTGCATAATTGTTTTCTAAAAAATATTGATCTTATTTAGAATCTTCTAAAAAATGAAGAGCCAAGGGCTTGCTGGGATAGGCAGCTTCAGAATTCTCTAACTTACACCGGATCTCATCACCAAAACCAAAATCATATGCAACTCATTTTGGTGAATACTTTAATGATTCTGAATAATGGTATATAAGAATTCATCAAATTATTTTCTTCTTCTTATTATGTTTTTTTGAGAAACATAGGTTCAAAAGAAATTATCCATACATCATAAATTTTCTTAGGGAATTGATTGAGGTACCAGACAGTAAATCTGCAAACAACTGCAATAAGCTGTGCTCAGTAAGCTTCATGCTGTGCTTGTTGCGGATTATGAAGATGCATTCATAGAACTGATAAATCAGCTGGCAGTATTTCATGAGAAGTTTGATTTCTGATTCTGAAAATGGCAAAAATTAGCTGAATACCTGCTCGCCATGGTAACTAATCCTCGGTTTAACGCTACTAAACAGGCGATCTCAAAGGGCATATAGCCAGCCAGTTCGCCAAACAAAAAAGACTAGAGAGAGTGGAGGGGGCTCAAATAAAGCAAATCTATGGAGAATTCAACAGTTAGGAATGAAGTTAATGTTGTATAAGCCAGTTCTGGCTTGTATCCAAGTAGAACCAATGATTTTTCCACATTTCCTGGAACATTTCTAAAGACCCAAGCTTAAGCTAGACCTATAGTGCAGTGTTCATGCTATTTCAGTTGCAGTGACTGCATACCATCAATAAACACAAGCAACTGGGAAATTTTCATAAAATTCATTAACTCTTGTTTTGGAGGGTGAAAAGTTGGTAAAAGGACAGGGTGATGAAATGAAGGAGACATGCAACTCTTTATGATTTTTGGAAGATGAGAAGGTAGAGGAAAAGAAAGAACAGCAAAAAACTTCCAACTAAAGAATCCCTCTGAACTCAAGAGCAGTGAGTATTCATGTAGAAAAATTATGCAGTAGTCTTCTATCAGGAGCAAATCAAATCAATAGGGAAAAGTATAAATTTATGGTTCAGAAGCATGCGTAAATTGTATCCAGCATACACCTAGAGAACAAATTAACCAAGACACTGTTTTCAAGAAACTTGCAAAGGAAATTGCTGTTCTCAAGATTTCCTGAATTTTCAGCTCCTGAATAGTATGCAGCCTGCAATGGAAGTAGGCTATATCTATGCTAGTAAACTTTGACCTCAAGACTCTTGGTCACAAGGCAGAGATTATGCCAAGGCCTAACCTGAGGTTTCAAGAAAAATAGTGTTTCAAGAAAAATAGGCCAGAAGCAATAGATGAGTTGCTGATTATTCAAATTATTATTAGTATTGAAACTTAATGGCATAGCTTTATTCTTCGCAGGATTGCTTTTCATACAGCAGAAGACACTTGAACATGAGTGATATGCATGTTAGAATTCTGAACTAATAAACAGAATAATGAGAAAAAGCCCGCATTAATACATAGAATTCATAAAGTTTCTGCATGATGATTTGAGATAGGGATATATTTCAAAGACCATAAAATTGGGCAGAGGGAAGTTCATGGAATTGAAGAACTGTTATATGACCAAAAAAACATACTAGTATACAAGGAACCCAACTAATAATTTCCAATTGCACCATTCAAAACTCAGAAAAAAAAAATAATGAAAAGAACCTTGCATGATGAAACAGAAATACTGCAATCTAAGTCGGTAAAAAAAAACTGCAGAGGCAAGATGTAACTCTTCCAATGTCATGGAGAGGAAAGACTACCGTAAATGGTTATAATCAATCCTGTTTTCTGTGGGACAGCCTTGCACGGTGTCTAAGTTCAGCCCTTTTCCACCTAACAATCAGGTAACATAAGGAAAAGAGAGTATTTATCTGCAGTGACAAAAGAAAGAATACACAGGAGATCAGCAAGAAAGCAGAAATAAAAATGGGAACCAATAAAGCAAGATTGCAATTACTAACCAAAATAATGATTGCAATTATGAGAAGCGGCCCAGACCAAAGTGCTGAAAGAAAGAGTCCTTGTGGATCAAAATAATTCTGGCTTGCAAAGCTCTTCCAGTTGTCACCTAGAACTTTATTGAGCCTCTCAGCGAAGTATACACCACCCACTACAAGACATCATCAGCTATATTAGATTGGAAGTGTTCAAGCAAGCAATCATAAATATATATATATATATATATATATATATATATATATAGAGGAAAATTACAACAGAAACAGACATGCAACCCAGCAACCAGGAGTTAAGGTTCTGGAAAGGACAAATATACTTCCCAACCACTAACATATGATCCCATAAATATGAGATATGCTCGCTAAATTTGTCTTAACTGGGTGCTGCAAATAACAATAAGTTGACGGATTTGGCTAGAAAAATCCAGATATCTCAATAAAAAACTAGCTTTAAGCAGCTTTTATTATGACGATGCATATGACAACTCAAATGCTATATGCAACCCAAAACGTAAAACTAGAAATGTATCTATAACAATACAGAGAAGCAAATTCTAAACCTCGATAATCAAGCAATTGTTTCTTCAAATATTTTACTTAAATCATAATAGCCATGCATTTCATAAAATCGGTCAACATGCATACACTCCAAATCAGAATATCAAGATTTTATCTTTATATACATAACTTATCCATTAGATATCATAACATCAGCTAGTAATGAACAATATAGCCATAGTTTAGGTAAATTAAAAAAACCATTAAATCAGACCACTTACAAGATAGGAGAAACAAACACATCTGGAAATTGATATATTTCCTTGAGACAATGGCTATTACCAGCAACATAACATGAAACGCAATCAAACCCGTTAACCAAGGCTCCTGTAAAAAACCAAAATAACCCAAAAAAGCACCCAAGAATTAGTTGAAGTTTGCTTCAGAGAAAAAACTAGAAATTGGGCATTTAAAGAATGAAGCTCTAAGAGTACCGTCCAGTCAATAGCGTGAAAGAATCCCATGAAATTATCATAGGCAGGTCGAAGGCCGGATCGGAGCTCCGAGGAGAATTTCTGGACGAGATCCGCCATTTGATCAAAGTGGTCTTCTAAGGCTGATCTGAGCTCATCCATTAGATTGTATGAAGATAATTGGCTAAATCAGTCGCCTGCTAACTGTTTGACGTTTGGTCCCTGTGAATTATATGTTCGATGGCCTTTCCCTGGAATGAGGAAGAAGTTCGTTTGTTGGAGAGACTTCGAGTAGCGGGTTCATGTAAGACAATAAAATGAAAAATAAAAATTAAAAAAAGGTTAAAAATGATATCTATATATATATATATTTTTTCTATATTTTTTAATACTATATTTTCAATACTCATTTAAATTTTTATATTTTTCACATTTAAAAATTTAATAATAAATATAGAAGGTGAATTGAGAAATAGGTTCGGAAAAAAAAGGTGAATTGAGAAATTAATAAATATAGAAACATACAATTATTATGCTTGCTTGGACGAAAACAACTCTATTTTTTCTAATTGTAACAAAAAAAAAAAAAAAGTCGTGTAGCAATGAAAACACTCATATATATATATATATTAAACAATAATATTATTTTTACGTTAGTAGAAATAAACTTTTTTCTTAAATAATTCCTATTAATGTTTATGGTTGTAAATAAAACAAATTAAAAAAACATCATTAAAACAACATAAAGCTACTTTTTTAGTATTAATTTCAAAGGCTCATTTTTAAAAGTATTTATCAAATGCTTTAGTTTAAGCTAAATGTCAATTTCTCGAGATAATAAATAATATATATTTTAAATTTAGTTGTATTAAGTTTTATGGATTGTAAATAATACATATTTTAAAATAAATAATTAAATAATTTTAAATAAATTAAAAACTATAAATTAATTAAATAATTTATAAAAACAAAAGCATAAAAACTTATCATAATAATTTTATTTGATTATTTTTTTTTATTAAAAGTGCATCTATATTTTGAATAATAATAATAATATTATTATTATTATTAATATTATTATTATTATTATTAAGACAAAAACTTAAAAACAAAAAACAAAAGGGTAAAGAAATTAGGATTGATTACATAGATTATTGTAGTGCCTTTAAACCTGAGCAAGTATTAAAGAAGCATTTCACATCCGACTCTAACAATAATGTCTATAGATTTAAATCAACATCTTCAATTAAGACACAAACTTGAAAATAATTCTCAGGAAGAAAAAAACAAACTTAAAACTAAAAATAAAAATAAAATATTTCAAAATTAAGAGAATAAACAATCATTAGTACAACAATAAATAAATGAAATTATTTTAACAGAAAGAAACATACATTTTTTGAATATGAGAAAAAGAAAAAGAAACATATGAGAAAAATAGAAAAAGGGTTCAAAAGCTTTTATTTTTTCCATAGGCATTGAGGCTTAAAATAATAGAATTTAAAGTCAAAATATTTAACGAAATATGAAAAGAGAAAAAATAGAAGATGATTCAAAAGTTATTGCTTTTTTTTTTTTTTTCTCTATTATATCTGTCACAGATCATTGATAATAAAATATGATAATTTAATACTTTTATGTTATATATAAAAAAATTAATTTTGATTGAAAAAAGAGATGTATTTTCATTGGAATAAAAAATAGAATTTTTGGTGGTATAAGATAGATAATTTAGATGGAATAAAAAAAAAATAGAATATTTTAAATGGAATAAAGAAGATGTACTTTAAAGTAAGGAGCTTCTACAAATTTTTCAAGAACAAATAGAAAATTCAATAGTTTTATATTGAATATTAAAATATAAGAAGAGATATTTATTAAATTTCGAGTTTAATGACTTTAGAGTTATATATATATATATTAGTAAATAATAACGTATTTTATATGTGAATAAAAATCTTATTTAACTTGTGATATATAGTAAATAAACAATTAAACATATTATTATTATTATTATTAAATAAAAATTTTAAAAATAATAATAATAATATTTATTTATATAACAATTTAATATTAACTTAATATAATTATAATTTTTATAATTCTTTTATTTAAATAATTATATGATATAACTTCAATAATTTATAATTATTTTTTCTCAACTTTTTAACTGATTTCATATAAAAAAATATTATAGTTATAATTAATCATAAGATAATAAACAATTATTAGTTATTTTTTAATAAAACATTTAAAAGTAATAAAAGTTATATATTTTTATATAAAAATTTAAATTTTACAACCCAATTAAACTTATAATTTATTACAATTAAGTAAAATTTTTATTTGAGTTATGATACTTTATTTCTTTAATATTTTTAATATTAATACTTTTATTTATGCAAAAATTAATTTAATATAATTTTTTAAGTTCAACTTAAATAATAAATATTAATTGATTTAATTTTAACTCTTTTCGGTTAAATTTTATAAAAAACATCTAAAAATTATAATTATACTACTTTTCTTACAAATATACTTTAAAAAAAATTATTTGCTCTATTTGTTATTTATTAATTTTTAATTTATAAAAATATCTACTTTTAAAATAATTTATATACTTTTTTTTATTTTCATAAAATTTATTAATTTTAATTTTAATTATTTACGTATTAAATTTAATATAATAAAACTTATAAAATTATGTTATCTAATTTGATTTATATTAAATAAAATATAAATAGACCTAATTAAAATAGAAAAAATATATATTTTTAACAAAATTATCACTAAAATTTAATTAATTTAATTTTGTTAGAAATAAAATAGAAATTAATGTAATTAATTAAATTAGAATTATATATTAATTAATTTTATTTTTATTAGAGATAAAATAGAAATTAACCCAATTGAAATTCCAAATATACTTTTAATTAAATTAGAATTACATTTTAATTTATTTAATTTAATTTAATTAGAAATAAAATAGAAGTTAATCTAATTAAAATAGGAAGCATATTTTCAATTAAATTAGAATTACATTTTAGTTAATTTAATTTTTATTAGAGATAAAATAGAAGTTAACCTAATTAAAATAGAAAATAGACTTTCTATCAAATTAAAATTATATTTTAATTAATTTAATTTTATCATTATTAGTAAATAGTGAAATTATCCAATTTTTATATAATAATGAGTGAAAAATTTATTATAATAAACCGAATATTTTAAAATTATTTCATATAATTAAATACTGAGAATTTCAGTGTTATTGATCATTTCTACCTTATATTATTATTATTTTATTTTATTGAATTGGTATATCTAGTTTCAAATTTAAATATTTATTCGAGAGCTATTAATATTATTACTTTTACATTATTTTATTTTTATGCACATACCTTATTATTTTAAATTGTTCAAATATTTATTTGTAGCATTACTATTGTTGACTATTATATTTGTAGTATTATTTTATCTAGAGGTATATTAATAACATTATTATATTCACTACTTAAACTACCTAATATATATATATATATATATATATATATATATATATATATATATATATATATATATATATATATATATATATATTTGGCATTATGATTTTCAGACCAAAAATAGTGGTCAACCCCTATCTTCTCTTCTGTAATATCCCGTATTTTTAAATATTTTTATACTGCATCGGGATATGCAGTGTTAATAATTTTGTGTATAATTATGATATTTTACGAGTTAATATGTATTTAAAATTTATTTTAATTATTGTGTATTATTTTAAGTGCTTTACGTAAAATTTTTTCGGGACTTGCATTTTCGTGAAAATTTTTACGTAAATAATTTACTATTAATTATTTTAAATAGATTTACGGACTTGCATGAACTTATATATATTTTTAAAATGCTAAATAACGTATTAATGTGTATTTATTTATTTAACTAGGGTTTAACTAATTACCCTAATATTTTATTATTTATTAATTAGTTTTAATATTATTTAATTATTTTTTTAAGTGTATTAAATTTTAAAATATTAAATTATATGTGTGTGGTGTATATTTAATGTGTGTGATTTTATATTGTTTTAATATATAGTGTAAAGTATATATATATATACATATATATAGTTGAAAATCATAATTTTTTCCAAATTACCAAATTGCCCCTCCCTCTTCCTTCTTCTCTCCCGACGCCTACCCTCACTACGCCTCCCGTTCCACCTTGTCGGACCGCCCTTCGCCGCCACCAGCTGCCGCCAACCTCCTCCCCCTTCCTTCCTCTTCCTCTCCGATGTGACCAGGCCGCCGGAAGCCCGCTGGAATGCCCGAAATTCGCGGGTGGCAGCAAGTGGAGCTCCTGGCCGTCGATCACGTTTCCGGCCACCATTTTTGACGCCGCCGATCTTCATCAACTCCTTGAGCTCCGGTGGTCCCTATTCTAAGCTCCTTTTGGCCTGAAAACTAGTGGTTGTTGAGGTTTGAGCTAAATCTTCAATTCGGCCATTTTAGGGTTTTTGATTTTTTGAACTTCGAATTGTTTGATTCATGGAAAATTCCTTCACAAATGTTGTTCCTCTTAGCTTAATCTACATGTGTGAATTTTTTTAGAATTTTTGGAGATTATTTTGATTTTTGGGTATTTTTGAATATTTTATTATTATTTTCTAATTTTCGAAAATTAATTATTTAAATTATGAAATTGTGTTTTATGGTAAATATAGGTGTTTAAATGAATTATAGAAATTTATTTGGAATTTTTATGATTTTCTATGTATTTATTTTGAATTTGTTTAGGTTTATGTAATTTTGGAAAATAGGGTTAATTGTGTTTTTAATTGAAATTAATTAGTTAATTGAGTTTATTTATTGATATTATTGATAAATATGTTGAGAAAATAAATTTTGTGCAATTATATTATTTTTGGTGAATTTTTGGAGTAATTTTAGTATATTTATATATATAGGGGTATTTTGGTAATTTTATCATAAATTGACTAAAAATGTAATTTAATTGCTTTTAATAATTATTTAAGGTATAAAAATGATTTCTAAAAATTATTTAGTATTTTTAATTAATTAAAACTATTTTTCCTGAATTATTTTTTATTATATATATAATATATGATTTTTCTAATAAAATGAGTTTTTATCGGTTTTTATTATGTTTTAGGGTTAATTATGTAATTTCTACTTATTAAATGTATTTTTGTGAGATAAGGGTATTTTTGGTATTTTGATATTTGTTCTGGGAATTATGGACCCCAGTCGGTAGACTGTTGTTTGGAGTCTGACCAAAGGGTTGTGGATGTGTTTCTGTGTCTGTTTTTCAAAGTGTGTTTCTTTGCAGGGCCGGATCTACTCTTTGAGTAGAGAGATGTCCGTTTTACAGGGGAGGTTCTGTCGATTTTTTGGTAGAATTCTCGTAAAATGTGATGTCCGGTCGAACTCTAATTCTGATTCTGAATCTAATATTCTATATCGAGTTTCTAGGATTTTCTGTTAGGTTTATTCTGATGTCTGTTATTTATTATTTGTTTAGTTACGCCGAGACCGAGGCCTAGTGGACCAGGCCTGTCGGACCTATTTCGAGGAGCGCACTAAGTGTGAGTTACTATTATATATATATATGTTTAGGGTGCATGATTTCGAATTATATGTTTTATTTTGATTAATTATGCATAAATAATTCAATTATTACTTAAATTTATTTTTAGTTTATTTTTGGTTTATTTTCAGTATATTTTAAATTATATGCTTGTTTTGCTAATAAATTAGGTTTAAAATGTTTTTAAGTATATTTCTAGTTTATGTTATAATTTAATTGGATTTATTTGACGTATATATACTCAAAATATACCTGGTTTACTTTTGGTATATTTTCAGTATATATATGGTTTATGCTGCTATTTTATTTAAATTCATGCATCATTTACTTTTATGAATGTATGCTTTATATTTCAATGAAGGATATCAATAGAATGTGCTACCTAGTAGGCAGCACTATGACCGAGTATGTACCGGTACACTGATAGCATTTAGGCTATATTACTAACCATTTGTGGATATTGATTGGATTGATTATTTGATGTGTGATATGATTTGGGAGTGTGATTGCTGGAGCTCGGTTGACCAAGTGTCTCGGGGCCAATCACACTGACAGCCAGACTGTTGGAGCTCGGTTGACTTAGTGTCTCAGGGCCAATCTACTATCCAAATGGAACAAGTGAATATTTTGGAATAAGTGAGCCTGTATGGCTAGAGTGTTGTCTAACACTGTTTTGAGGTTACGATATTCTAGGGTTCTATTTGATCCTTCATAAACTGTGAATTTCAGTAAAAATATATATAAAATGATTTTATTGCATCTGTGTGTATTTGCCTGTATATATACATATTAGATATATACTGTTGATTGTATGCATTGTCATTTAGTATGCATGTATATATATTATAGTAATTCACTCAGTGAGGTCTGACTCCCCTCCGTTGACTATTTTTCAGGAGATTCATCGTCTTCAGACCTCAGTAGCAGGCCTATACGCCGGATTTCTTTCGCTCCGGCTTCTTTATGTAAACTACTTACTTGAGTTTTATTTTATGATCTAGACACTGCAGTAGTCATAAAATTATTAAAAGATATTGTACTATATTTGTATGGGATATGTACTTTTAACATTTGAACTGGATTGTATTAACAGAGTTTATTTATATATGTGTTTGAGGAATTGTTTTAAATCCCGTGGTGGATCATTATTTTGATATTTATGATTTTATTCTGCTGCACAGTATTTTACTTAAATGTGTTGTTATTATTTCTATTGTATGTTTTATTTTATTTTTAGGCTTGCTACGGGTTCTGGATTCGAAAGAATTCCCATTCCCTAGCGTCGGTCATGACCCCTGTTTTGGGTCGTGACATCTTCCCCCTTCGTTCTTTCTTTTTTTTTCACGCCATCTTCCTTTTCCCTATTACCGTGTGCCCGAACCAGCAGCCACCCTATTCCTTTTCCATTTGCTTCTTCTTCTTTTAGTGTCATCTCTGCAGCGCATCATAAAGAGGTAGCAGCAGCAGCAGCCAAGCAAAGCAGCAACCGTGTGACGTAGCATCAGGAACGATGACAGCAGCAGCCTCCAGCCCTTCTGCCGTGACAACCAGCACGACCACCGCCAGCAACAGTAACTCGGGCTTGCAGCAGCAGCCCCTCCCCTGCCCTGATTTGAGCTTGAAGTGAGTTAGTAGTTAGTTAACTTTAGGTTAGTTTTTAGTTAGATTTAGTTGTTTGTTAGTTGATTTGGTTAGTTTTTAGGTTGTTTTGGGATTTTTGTTAATTATGAGTTAATTGTTTAATTTTTTGCAAAATTTATTTTAATTATTTGGGGTAATTTTTGGTTGATTAATGTATGTATATTAGTTGATCTAAGTTATTGGAGTTAATTTTGGTTAAGAGTATATAAAAAATTAATTTAGATTAATTAAATTGATTTTTATGGAATTTTAGTATATTTATTTAGGTATTTTAAGTTTTATGTATATTATGTTGATATGGTTAATTAATTATTTTTGGTTGAATATTTGAGTTATTAGTGTTAGCATATTATGTTAGTAATTTTAGTAGTGATAAAATAATTTTTGATAATTTATCTAATTTTTTTTTAGAAATTATTATATTATGTAAATTTTGATATAATAGGTAAATGGGGTGTTTTTGTTGATATTATAATTAAATGCTATGATTTAGATATTTTTGAGATAAAATGTGGTATTAAAATAATTTTTATAAATTATTTATTATTTTTGGTTAATTGATACTAACTATTTTTGAAAATTTATTCAAAATTAAATTATTTATTGTTTTGTGGTTTGAATGAGTTTTTAATTAATATTATAGTATATGTAATCTAGATGGGCAATTATAGTTTGAATTTGTCTATTTTATGTTGAATATTTGGAAAGTTGGATTGTTATTAATATTATATTATTATTTGAAATTTTATTTAATTATGGTGGAAAATAATTTTATTTAGTGTTTTAAAAATTAAATAAATTATATTATGATTTATTATTAATTTTTATTATTTTTGGTGATTTACTAGATTAATATTTAGTATTTGCTTATTTGTATGTTTGGTGAACCTCGGTTGGAAATTGTGTATTTTGGGGTATCAACCCGAGGTATTGTGCCACTTTGAATGTTGAAGTGTGTTTACTTGTAGGATTGACTCCACTTCGGTAGAGGGATGTCCGTTTTATAGAGAAAACTCTGCCGAATTTTCGGTAGATTTCTCATAAAACGTGACACCGGGTCAATTCTAAAATTTTTATTTTGAGTTTGAATCGAGTCTTCCTTAGAAACTCTAGAAGTTAGGTTTCTATTTTCTGATTGTCACTTCCTTTTCTGTCTTTTAGTTGCCCCTTCAGTCGCGTCCATCAATCGAGGTCGGCCACGATGTGCCAGAAGAGCACCTTTATCCTGTAAGTTAATATTTGATTTGAGTGTTAGATTTTTTTTAATTTAAATTATATTAAATTCTTATGAATTTAATTTTATGAGATCCTAATCAGCATTATTCATATGATCTTGTATGATTTAACTTATAGTTGTTTTATTATATTTTATTTATTTATCTATTTTATTTATTATAATTTTTATTGTTTTATTTATTTTCTTTTATTTTTAAATAAACCATGGTAGAGCGGGCTACTTGATGGGTTTTATCAGGACCGTGTGCGCACCGGTAAAATATGTGATTATTTAATTATATTACTAGGGCCGAAGGTCTGGTGATGCTTTGCTCTTGGACATCGTCAGTATAATTTTAAGTTTTATTTATTAAATTACTGAGGCTGATGGTCTGGTGATGCTTTGCTCTCGGACATCGCCAGTGATATTAGATTAAGAGATATGACTATAGCTGTGTATTCTGGTGATGCCTTGCTCTCGAGATCCAACAGTCTTGGATATAAGTGAGTCATATGACTGTTAAAAATTTATAAATTGGGTTCTACCAAATTTTTATACCGAAACAATTTAAAAAGTCATTTAAATATTTATTTCTTCTCTTTAAAAAATGGATTAATTATATTTATACCAAATGGTTGAAATAAAATTATATTATATTATATTTCCATAAAATTTATTTTAATCAGGTTTTCAAATTGCATTCATTTCTTTATTAACTTACTCAGTGAGGTTTGACTCCTCTCAACTTATTTTTTCAGGAGTTTGGGAGTTTACTGTTAGGCCTACTTCTCTTTGCCATGTAGCTTCGTCACCGGCTATTCTACGTAGGTCTATTTAATTATATTATAATTACTTTCATGTACCGTAGTAGAGAAAATTATATAACTGCATACTTTATTGGGAATTTCATATATTTATAATACATGTACTGAGATACTATTTGTATAACCGATGTTTATTTATTTTATTCTATGCACTGATATTATGGTTTAAATTATGTTGAGAAAAATCAGTTTGATAATGTGCATTATTATTTTATTATTTATTGTAAGGTTTCAAAGTTAAATATTCCGCGATTTTTCTTTTAAGGCTTATTATAAGTTTTAGTAGCTTTATGCTTTCCCATTCCCTAGTGTCGGTCACGTGCCCCTGGGTTTGGGTCGTGACATTTATCGTAATTTTATCTATCCCCCTTGATACATTTATATTTATTAGTAAATAATCACGTGATTCACACGTGAACAAAAAATTTATTTGACTTGTGATATATAGTAAATAAACAATTAAACATATTATTATTATTAAATAAAAGTTTAAAAAATAATAACAATGTTATTTATTTATATAACAATTTGATATTAGCTTAAATAATTATATGATATTACTTCAATATTTTATAATTAATTTTTCTCAACTCTAGAATTGATTTCATCTAAAAAAAATATTGTGTTCATAATTAATCATAAGATAATAAAAATCATTAGTTATTTGTTGATAAAAAATTAAAATTAATAAAAGTTATATTTTCTTTATATTAAAATTTAAATATTAGAACCCCATTAAACTTATAATTTATTACAATTGTAGTAAATTTTCAATATGAGTTATGACATTTTATTTCTTCAACATTTTTAATATTAATACTTTTATTTACACAAAAATTAATTTGATGTAATTTTTTTTAAGTTCAATTAATAATTAAATGATAGATATTAATTAATTTAATTTTAACTCTTTTTTTTTATAAAAAATTTATAAAAATATTTAAAAATGATAATTATACTACTTTTCTTAAAAAAATGTATTTTCAAACAAATTAATATGCTTTTTTTTTTTTAAAAAAAATATACTCTATTTTTTATTTATTAATTTATAAACATATCTACTTTTAAAACAAATGATATAGTTTTCCTATTTTCATAAAATTTTACTAATTTTGATTTTAATTATTTACTTATTAAATTTAATATAATAAGACTTATAAAATTATGATTATGTTATCTAATTTGATTTTTATTAGATAGAATATATGTAGACCTAATTAAATAGAAAAATATATTTTTAACAAAATTATCACTAAAATTTTATTTTATTTGATTTTGTTAGAGATAAAATAGAAATTAACATAATTAAAATAGGCAATATATTTTAAATTATATTATAAATATTTGTTAATTAATATCATTTTTATTAGAGATAAAATAGAAGTTAACCTAATTAGAATAAAAAATATACTTTCAATTAAATTAGAATTACATTTTAATTGATTTAATTTAATGTAATTTAATTTTGTTAGAGATAAAATAAAAGGTATACTTTCAATTATATTAAAATTATATTTTAATTAAATTAATTTTTATTGGAAATAAAATAGAAATTAACCTAATTAGAATATAAAGTATACTTTCAGTTAAATTAGAATTTTTGTTAGAGATAAAATAGAAGTTAACTTAATTAAAATAGGAAACATACTTTCAATTGAATTAAAATTATATTTTAGTTAATTTAATTTTTATTAGAGAAAAAATACAAATTAATCTAATTAAAATAGAAAATAAACTTTCTATCAAATTAAAATTATATTTTAATTAATTTAATTTTACTTTTATTAGTAAATGACTAAATTATCCAATTTTTATATAATAATGAGTGCAAATTTTTTAGTAATTTTGCCTAAATAAATTTAGTAAAATAAAAATTAATCAAATATAAAAAATAAAATATAAAAGTGAGAACTTAAAAATTTATTATAATAATTTTACTTGTTTTTACAATAGTATATATGTAGTTTTAATATGTATAATAATTGTAACAGCTCTAGAGGGGGTGAATAGGGCTTTTGAGAAATTAAAAGAAAATTAAGAAGAATTAAAGAAGGATTAAGGATAAGAGAATAAAACAGAACCACTTAAGTAGTCCGGTTTATTAACAAACCTAAATCTCTACCTAACTTATCTCGAAGTTAGGATTTTCAACACTCACACTAATATTATTCACAAAGATTGAGTTTAAAAGAGCTTTATGGCTCAACTCTAAACCTTACAACAATGAGCTTTTATACAAGGTTTAGCTCTAACCATAAACACAAACCCAAATGTTTTGATGGAGAAACACTTAAACCAATTCTTTGAGAGAGTAACCTCACTTCCCTTCTAATCTATCCCAAGAAGTAGATTAAGTTCAAGGTTTGTCTCTAACTCACAACCAACACTCAAATATAATAAGAATTTTAGAGAATTGAAGAATGCTCAAGATTTCTAAGAAAATTAATTTTTTGCTCAACAACTTTTCTAACATCTTAAATGAAGTTCCAAGACTTTAATTTATACTTGAAAAGTGATAATATGACTTGTCATACCCCATCCTCCATCATAAGGATGAGTATGACAATAAACTAAAACTTTTGGAACAACATAGATTTGTTATAAAAAAAATACTATTAGATGTTGTTATAAGCTTACTATACGTAAAGTACAATTAAGGGTAGCTATTTATAAACTTTACATTAGCCTTTAAGGCTTTTCTGACTAAATCTACCCAAAACATCAAGAGTTTGTTGGCTCAACTTCCACTAAAGCTGACAAACAGAGATCACACGAGAATGACATTGTGCAAAGATCTATTAATCTACATTGACTCTGAAAATGATAAAATGAAGAGAATGAATACGACTACTTAGTGAGAGGATATAAGTATAATGAAGGGGAACATACAATGAGTTATTAATTTAATTTGTACGAAATTAATCCAAAACACTTTAGATAACTTGAATAAAATAGATTCATCGAAACAAGAAAGAGTTCATCAAATTAGATTTTTGAGCGATCACACTTCATTAACTCATTTCTTAAGCTTAACTTAAATTTAAACCAAGGAAATTCATAGTCAAATCTTAAAACATATATATATACACATATACTCTTAGCTGTGACCTAGAAATAGAGTTGAGCATCGGATGAAGAAATACCAAACCAAATCAAAATTTCAAACCGAAAGATTTTAAAACTGTATTGAACAGAATAATTTTAATCTCAAATCAAACCGAACTGAATTTTATGACTAATTTGGTACATTATTGGATATATAAAAAAATCAAACTGAGAACTGAATCGAACTAAACACCAAATATAGTAACAAATATTAATTTAATAAGTAATATACATATATTAATAATAGCAATGTAATAACCCAAATTTTTGGTTAATAATAATAATAATAATAATAATAATAATAATAATAATAATAATAATAATAATATTATTATTATTATTATTATTATTATTATTATTATTATTATTATTATTATTATTATTATTATTATTATTTTATCTCATTTCTTATTAATATTATTATTGTTATTGTCCTCATTAATATTATTCTATTATTGTAGTCTTTACAATTTTATTTATTAATATCATTATTATTATTGAGATCTTGTTGTTAGTATAATTATTGTTGTTAATATAATTATTGTTGTTATTGTTATTAACTATTATTGTCTTATTATTGTTATTATTATTATTGGTGTTATTAAAATGTGGGTATATATATGTTCTTAAAAAAAAAAGGGCACCAGTTGCAGTGGGACACGTGGGTGTCCCTTTGCCTTTTTAAAGAGCAAAAAGTGGTATGCAAGAAGGAGGGAATTGAGGACAATGCGAGAGAGCCTGATTTAAGTGTCAAATTTTCATTTAGTCCAAAATTGTCATGATCCAAAATTAGAAGTCATCACCAGTGCTAGGAAACGGAAATTCTTTCGAATCCAGAACCCGTAGCAAGCCTTAAAATAAAAACAAGCAATAATAATAATAAAATATGCACCACAAATAAAAATCAATAATAATAATAATAATAATAATAATAATAATAATAATAATAATAATAATAATAATAATAATAATAATAATAATAAAATAAAAACTTCATCATATCGAAACATGAAATATCTTAATACAATATTCAGAGAAAACCTCTACATTAAAATCACATACAGCAAATATAAAATATAACTCACTACTGATATAAAATATGACTACTGTAATTTTCTAGAGTACAATATAAAATCAAGTAGATAATTTACATAAAAGAGCCGGGGTGGAAGAAATCCGACGAATAGGTCTACTGTTGAGGTATGAGGAAGAAGACTCTCTTGCAAAAAAAATATCAATTCAGGGGAGTCAGACCTCACTGAGTGAATTGTTATAAGATATATACATGCATTTCCTAATGACAAATGCAATCAAACATTCATATATAATAAATATATATACAAGCAATCCACATAGATGTTAAAAATCAATTATATAATAATACTGAAAATCATAGTTTTATGAAGGATAAAATAGAACCCTATTTAATTGCAACCTCAATCAACAACAACATCGCTTTAGCCATACAGGCTCACTTAATTCCAAATAAATTCACTTAATCCATATGGACAGTAGACTGGCCCTGAGACACTAAGTCAATCGAGCTCCAGCAGTTTGACTGTTAGTGTGATTGGCCTCGAGACACTTGATCAACCAAACTCTAACAATCACACCATCAATCACATCACATCTCAATCAAATCAATCAAATCATAATTTTCATAAATAAGTTAGTAATTCAACCCTACAATCTATCACACTGGTACGTACTCGGTCTTAGTGTTGCCCACTAGGTAGCACGTTCTATCGATATCCTTCATTAAAATAAAACATACATTCAAAAAATAAATAATGCATGATGATATTCATAATAGCAAAATAATTCATATATATACTAGAAAATATACCTAAAATAAACTAAGTATATTTCAATTATATATATGTCAAATAAATTCAAATCAAACATAAAATATATAAAAAATAAACCAATAATATACTTAAAAACAATTTAAGAATAAATCAATAATATGACATGCATTTACTTAGGAATATACCTAAAATATACTAAAAATATACCTAAAGTATACTAATCATTTAATAAAAAAATTATGAATAATTATACATTTAAAATATGTATTTTTTAAAACATGCAACCTAAGTGTGATGTATATATAAAATAACAACTCACAAGTTTGCGCTCTACAAGACTAGTCTAACGGGCCCGATCCACTAGGCCTTGGTCTCGGCACAACTAAACAAATAAAATGATCACAAAAATTAGAATAAATCTAACTTAAACTTTGTAGAGATTCAATCTAAGATTTCAGAACACAGAAATAAAAATTAACCCAATGCCACATTTTACGAGAATTCTAATAAAAAATTTGATAAAACTCCTCTGTAAAATGAACATCTCTCTACTAAAAAGTAGAGCTAGTCCTACAAGAAAATACACTTCTAAAACCACAATTCACACAACCCTCGGTTGAAATCCTGAACTACATAATTTTCCTAATCGAGGTCCACAATTAACCAAAAATTCAAAAAAAAATACGTAGAGGTAGATTAAGCTTCCAGGAATCACTTTTGTGAAGGGAGTTTGCAAGATTCATCAAGATCAAACTTAAAAAAAATAAAAAACCCTAAAGCTCTATAAACTAAAAATCAACAAAACTCAAAAACTAATGAATTAAAGCTTAAACTAAGCTCAGATTCATGCTCACTGAAGCTAGGGGAGTAGATAGAGACCGGAAGCTTAAGAAACGGTGGCTAAAAAAGTTAGGTTGGTCAGAAATGGATGTTTTTGGTGTCCTTCGGGTTTACAAGGCTACTGGCACTGGAGAGAGGGAGAGGGGTGGTGGTGCAGTTGACTGGAGGCGATGGTACAGCTGGATGCTGGAGAGGCACACAGACAGTTGTTGAACGTGACGGCAACAAGAAGAAGGGAGGTTGATAGTGTATTTTGCTTGTTGTTTTCGTTGAATGTATGTATATATTTATGTTGCTGTGTTGTTTGATATGGATATGTATATTTTAATAATAAACTATATAATATAATATAATATTATACCTTTATGTTTGCTATGAATGTATGTTTATTTGTTTGCACATTTTTGTATGAATATGAATATATGTTTATGTACTATTAACTTTATAATATAATAATATACACACATGCACAAATACACAACCCAAGTTAATATAAATATAATAAATAAAATAACAATCCAATTAATAAAATAATTTATTAACAAAATAAATAGTGAAATTTAATAAAACAATAATAGAAATAATAATGTTAAAATAACCATGCAAATTAAACAACAAAAAATAATATTTTTTATGTAGAAAATTTAATTAAATATAAAATAATAGTAATTAATCACAAATAATGAAAATAAATCAATAAAATCTCCAAATTTTATTAACACTGCATATTTCATTTTAAATAAAATAATTTAAAAATATGGGTTATAATAGTCTCTCCTCCTTATAAGAATTCGTTCCTGAATTCAAAGGAAGAATAATTACAAAAAAATCAAGGAGGAAAGAGATACAGGTAAGAAGCTCGCATCTCAGCTTCGGTCTCTTAAGTATACTCTTCTACGTTGTTGCTGTGCCACAATACCTTGACCATTAGAATCTGCTTTGAACACAACTGTCGAACTTAATAGTCCACGATCGCAATAGGTTCTTCCACGAATGTCAAGTCTTCACTCACTTCCATGCTATCGGGCTGCAACACGTATGAAGGGTCTGAAATATACTTCTTTAGCATCGAGATATGGAACACCGAATGCACTTGAGATAAACTTAGAGGTAAAGCCAACCAATATGCAACAACACCAACTCTCTCTAGATTCTCAAATGGTCCAATACATCTCGGTGTTAGCTTACCCTTCCTACCAAATCTCGTCACACTCTTCATTGGAGACACCTGTAGAAAAATATAGTCTCCCACCTAGAACTCCACATCTCTACGTCTCGGATCCGTATAGCTCTTCTATCTGCTAATTATGGTCTTTAGTCTCCTCTTAATTATAGCAACTTTCTCTACAGCATCCTGAACCATCTCAGGTCCAATCAATGCTCTCTCTCCATTCTCATCCCAACTCAGAGGGGATCTACACTTCCTTCTATACAAAGCCTCATATGGTGCCATTCCAATACTACTATGGTAGTTATTTTTATAAGCGAACTCCATAAGCTATAAATGATCATCCCAGCTAACTCTTAAATCCAAAACACACATCCTCAATATATCTTCCAGTGTTTAGATCGTCCTCTCAGATTGACCATCTGTCTGAGGATGAAAAGCAGTACTGAAATCCAACCTGGTGCCCATCGCTTCCTGCAACTTCTGCCAAAAATAAGAAGTAAATACTAAACCTCTGTTTGACATAATGGACATAAGTACTCCATGAAGGCACACAATATGCTTCACATACAGCTTCGCCAATCTGGCTACAGAATAAGTGGCTTTCATTGGCAAGAAATGTGCAGACTTGGTCAACCTGTCCACAATCACCCAGATGGAATCATATCCATCCTTGGAATGAGGTAAACTAACCATAAAATCCATAGCAATCCTTTCCTACTTCCACTCAGGAATAGGAAGAGGCTGAAGCTTCTTAGAAGGCTTTTGATGTTCAACTTTCACTTGCTGACATGTCAGACACTTAGCAATATAATCAGCTACATCCTTCTTTAGTCTATCCTACCAGTATAAGTCTCTAATATTGTGGTACATCTTAGTGACACCCGGATGTATGCTATAGGCTGTAGAATGTGCTTCCTCAAGGATCTCTTCTCTCAAATTATCCATATCAGGAATACACAATCTACCACTAATCCACAAAACACCATCGTCATTAATTGTGAAATTAGTGAACTTCCTTGCTCAAACATTCTCTGCAAGCTCTTTCAGAATAGGATCTCGACTATGTGCTGCCTTAATCCTATCTCTTAACACAGATTGCACCTTGAACTGAGCTAGCAGTCCATCGGATCTACTTATCTTCATCATCAGATCTTGATCCACTAATTAATATAACTCTTGGATCAACGGTCTCCTCTCCACACTGATGTGAGCAAGACTACCTGAGGACTTCCTACTCAAGGCATCTACTACTAAGCCTTGCCTGAATGATAAAAGATATCACAGTCATAATCTTTCAACAATTCCAACCATCTCTTCTGCCTCAGATTCAGATATCTCTACTAGAAAATGTACTTAAGGCTCTTGTGATTTGTAAAAATCTCACAAGTCACCTTGTACAAATAATGTCTTTAGATCTTTAGAGTAAATATCACTGTAGCCATCTCTAGGTCATGGGTAGGATAATTCTGTTCATGCTTCTTCAACTGCCCCGAAGCATAGGCTATCACCCTACCATTTTGCATCAACACACAACCTAGGCCAACTGTAGAGGCATCATAATACACTGTGAACTTATCCACTCCATTAGGCAAAGCCAAAACTGGAGCTGTGGTTAACTTCTCCTTCAGTAACTAGAAACTGTTCTCATAAGCATTTGACCACTCAAACTTCACATTCTTTTGAGTTAAGCGAGTTATAGGAGCTGAAATTCTAGAAAAATCCTATAATAACCTCCTATAATACCCAGCTAAACCTAGAAAACTCTAAATCTCAGTAACTGAAGTCGATCTAGGCCACTTAGATATTGCCTCAATCTTCTATGGATCAACTTAGATACCCTCTTTAGACACCACGTGTTTAAGGAATGCTATAATCTCTAACCAGAAATTACACTTCGAGAATTTAGCATAAAGTTGATGTTCTTTTAGTGTTTGCAGTACAGTCCTCAAATGATATACATGCTCCTTCATACTCTTCGAATACACCAACATATCATCGATGAAGACTACCACAAAATTATCCATAAATGGTCTGAATACCCTGTTCATCATATCCATAAACACTGCTAGTGCATTAATCAAACCAAATGACATAACCAAAAACTCATAGTGGCCATATCGAGTGTGGAATGCTATTTTAGAAACATCGGCCTCACTAATCCGTAAATGATGATAACCCGACCTCAAATCGATCTTAGAAAAGAACTGTGCACCCTGTGGCTGATCAAACAAGTTATCTATCCTCAGGAGAGGATACTTGTTCTTCATTGTCACCTTGTTCAGCTCTTTGTAGTCTATGCACAGTCTCAGGGTACCATCCTTCTTCCTCATAAATAGGACTGGTGCACCCCAAGGAGAAACACTGGGTTTGATAAAACCCTTATCCAATAATTCTTGCAATTGCTCCTTCAACTCCTTCAACTCTGCAGGAGCCATTCTATAGGGTGGCATTAAAATAGGGGTAGTGCCTGGAACCACATCTATACAGAACTCAATCTCTTTGTGAGGTGGTAAACCTGGCAACTCCTTAAGAAAAACATCAGGAAACTCACAGGCAACAAGAATATCGGTGAGTGATAACTTCTCCATTGAAGTATCCCTGACTAATGCCATATAACCCTGATAACCCTTCCTCAGCATCTTCCTAGTCGTAATAGCGGAGATAAGATTCTGAGGTGCAGAACTATTATCACTAACAAACTTAAGCTCTTCTTCATCAGGAATTCTGAAAATCACTTCTTTACTCTAATAATCCATAACGACATAGTGCTGAGACAACCAATCAATACCAAGAATAACATCAAATTCCATCACATTCAATAATATCAAATCAGTAGGCAATTCTCTACCTCCGATGAAAATTGGACAACTAGAAAGAACAACATCGGTATCCAAGGAATTGCTTAGAGGAGTGGTGACAGATAAAGGAAAAGCCATCCTCGAAGCTTACCAACAAGTCTTGAAAGTAAAAATAGGAGATACAAATGAATGCATGGCATTCGGATCAAATAAAACCCAAGCATCTAGGTAAAAAATAGAAATAATACCTGCCACGACTGCATTAGATGCCTGAGCATCCTACTGAGTGAGATGAAAAACTCTGGCCTGATCTTGACCTCTCTGCTAATTAGTAGAAGCCTGACTAAAACCTCTGACACCTTCTCTGGTACCTTTACTATGACCCTGCTGAGGAATAATCTGAGTAGAACTTTGGTGCTGAGCTGGAGGAAACTGAAAAAGAACTGGTGCTGCACTGGTGATCGACTGCTATGGAAATCACAGCATCTGCAGTGGCTGATAACCAGAATAGGGATATGATCTAACATAGTATCTTATCGGTCTGCATCAAAAATAGGTCAGTGGCATCATATAACGTGGTCCCTGATGGACTCTTCCACACGTCTAACAAACATTAGCAGCTGACCCAAAACTATGATCACTGCTGCTACTCGAAGCACATGTTCCAAATCTAATCAATCTGCGTTAACCTCCACGACCATGTTTACTACTCCTGTGCACTCTCTATTGCTGTCTCTAACTTTGCTGCATTGGGCCTCTCTACTGACTACTCAAACTAATATGAAAACTTGAGTATGGAGTAGTCTAAAATCCACCTGACTGAGTGCCCAACTGGTAATAATCAAGCATAACTCCTTGCCTGACTAGCCTTAACTCAATCTTCTTAGCTAACTCTATCACTAACTCTAGAGTAAGGCTTGCTGTAGGCATACTAGCAAAAGCAAAACCCAAACCAGTAACATACATGGTGATTGCGAAGTACTGATCCCTCATCAGATCCTCTGCATATCTATCGAGTCAAAGAAACTCTCTGGTGTAGTCCTCAACAGATTTGTCACCCCAGGATATACTCGTCAGTCAGAGTCTGTAGCTTATATGAAGTGGCTCTAGGCAGAATCTCCTTATAAATCACTCTCTGAACTGCACCCAAGTCATCGTCATCATATAAGGCTGAATCATCTGTATGAACCAATCCAGGGCTGGTTCCTCTACTGATAGCTTGACAATCATGTTCCACTAATACTCAGTGTGAGCAGTTTGAGTCCTCATCTCGATAGCGTGTAGAAAATCCAATGGGTTAGAAGTCCCATCGAATGCTATACAACCAACTCTAGTGTAGAATAGTATTGCCTTAGGGTCAGACATACCCTGTTGATAGACAGGTTGAATCGGCAGTGCAACTAAAGGTATAGGAGCATCCTCGTACCCTAGCTCTACAGGTTCCTCATCCTGTAGCTCTCTATGTCTATGGCGACCTATTGCTCCTCGAGGTCTACCTCTGCCACGACCTTTACGCCTAGTTGGCGGCTCAGGAGGTAAAACCTCATCCTGAAAGGACTCATCATCCTCAACCTCAATGACTGGTGGAGCGACATGTGCTTGCCTCCTCATTCTGAAAAGATAAATAGAAGGATTCAGACAAAATAGACAACTAACGGTAACGCAGAAAACTAAATCAAGGAATACTTATTAAAGACATACTTAAACCTAATTAACTGTAGTAGTTTTAAAAGAAAACAAAACTCTGAAAAACTAAGGCCACAACTCTAACAACTTAGGCCCTGATACAAACTCCACTTTGATACCAACTTTGTCATGACTGGCGCTAGGGAATAGGAATTCTTTCAAATCTGGAACCTGTAGCAAGCCTTAAAATAAAAACATGCAATAATAATAATAAAATATGCACCACAATTAAAAATCAATAACCAATATAATAATAATAATAATAATAATAATAATAATAATAATAATAATAATAATAATAATAATAATAATAATAAATAAATAAATAAATAAATAAATAAATAAAAAATAAAAACTCTTTCATATCATAACATGAAATATCTTAATACAATATTAAGAGAAAACCTCTGAATTAAAATCACATACAACGAATATAAAATACAACTCACTACTGATGTAAATATGACTACTGCAATTTTCTAGAGTACAATATAAAATCAAGTAGATAATTTACATAAAAGAGCCAGGGTGGAAGAAATTTGGTGGATAGGTCTATTGCTGAGGTTTGAGGAAGAAGACTCTCCTGTAAAAAAAAATATCAACTAAGGGGAGTCAGACCTCACCGAGTGAATTGTTATAATATATATACATGCATTTTCTAATGACAAATGCAATCAAACATTCATATATAATAAATATATATACAAGCAATCCATATAGATACTGAAAATCAATTATATAATAATACAAAAAATCATAGTTTTATGAAGGATCAAATAGAATCCTATTTAATCGCAATCTCAATCAACAATAACATCACTCTAGCCATACAAACTCACTTAATTCCAAATAAATTCACTTAATCTATATGGATAGTAGACTGGCCTCGAGACACTAAGTCAACTGAGCTCCAACAGTTTGACTGTCAGTGTGATTGGCCCGAGACACTTGGTCAACCGAGCTCCAGTAATCACACCATCAATCACATCACATCTTAATCAAATCAATCAAATCATAATTTCCATAAATAATCCACATAGATGCTGAAAATCAATTATATAATAATACAAAAAATCATAGTTTTATGAAGGATCAAATAGAATCCTATTTAATCACAATCTCAATAAACAATAACATCAGTCTAGCCATATAGGCTCACTTAATTCCAAATAAATTCACTCAATCTATATGGACAGTGGATTGGCCTCAAGACACTAAGTCAACTGAGCTCTAGCAGTCTGACTCTTAGTGTGATTGGCCCCGAGACACTTGGTCAACTGAGCTCCAGTAATCACACCATCAATCACATCACATTTTAATCAAATCAATCAAATCATAATTTCCAAAAATAAGTTACTAATTCAACCCTACAATCTATTGCACCGGTATGTACTCGGTCATAGTTCTGTCCACTAGGTGGCACGTTCAATCAATATCCTTCATTTAAAATAAAACATACATTCGAAAAATAAATAATGCATGATGATATTCATAATAGCAAAATAATCCATATATATATACTAGAAATATACCTAAAATAAACTAAGTATATTTCAAGTATATATACGTCAAATAAATTCAAATCAGACATAAAATATATAAAAAATAAACCAATAATATACTTAAAAATAATTTAAGAATAAATCAATAATATGGAATGCATTTACTTGGGAATATACCTAAAAAATACTAAAAATATACCTAAAGTATACTAATCATTTAATAAAAAAATTATGAATAATTATACATTTAATACATGTATTTTCTAAAACATGCAACCTAAGTGCGATGTATATATAAAATAACAACTCACAGGTTTGCACTCCACAAGATTGGTTTGACGGGCTCGGTCCATTAGACCTCAGTCTCGGCGTAACTAAACAAATAAAATGATCACAAAAATTAGAATAAATCTAAATTAAACTCTATAGAGACTCGATCTAAGATCTCAGAACACAGAAATCAAAATTGACCCGATGTCACATTTTACGAGAATTCTATCAAAAATTTGGCAGAACCTCCTCTGTAAAATGGACATCTCTCTACTAAAAAGTAAAGCCGGTCTTGCAAGAAAATACACTTCTAAAACCACAATTCACACAACCCTCGGTTGGGATTCCGAACTACATAATTTTCCCAATCGAGGTTCATAATTCACTAAAAATTCAAACAAAAATATGTAGAGGTAGATTAAGCTTCCAGGAATCACTTTTGTGAAGGGAGTTTGTAAGATTCATCAAGATCAAGCTTAAAAAAAAAAACCCTAATGCTCCATAAATTAAAAATTAACAAAACTCAAAAACTAATGAATTAAAGCTTAAACTAAACTTAGATTCATGCTCACTGAAGCTAGGGGAGTAGATAGAGATCAGAAGCTCTAGAAACGGTGGCCTAAATAGCGAGGTTGGCTGAAAATGGATGTTTTTGGTGTCCTTCAAGTTTATAAGGCTACTGACATTGAAGAAGAGTGAGAGGGGCGGCAGAGCTACTGGTTAGCGGCGATGGTGCAGCTGGATGCCGGAGAGGCACATCGACGGTTGTTGAACGAGATGGCAGCGGGAAGAAAGGAGGTTGACAGTGTATTTTGCTTGTTGTTTTCATTGAATGTATGTATATGTTTATGTTGCTATGTTGTTTGATATGCATATGTATATTTTAATAATAAACTATATAATATAATATTATAACTTTATGTTTGTTGTGAATGTATGTTTATTTGTTTGCACGTTTTTGTATGTATATGTTTATGTACTATTAACTTTATAATATAATAATATGATATAATAATATAATATAATAATATGATATAATAATATAATATAATAATAAAACTTATGTAAAAATATCCACACACAATTAATACATACATACATACATATACATACATATATATATATATATATATATATATATATATATATATATATATATATATATATATATATATATATATATATATATATATATATATATATATATTCACACATATAATAATAATAAACACACACACATTATAATATACACACATGCACAAATACATAACCCAAGTTAATATATATATAATACATAAAATAACAATCCAATTAATAAAATAATTTATCAACAAAATAAATAGTGAAATTTAATAAAACAATAATAGAAATAATAATGTTAAAATAACCATGCAAATTAAATGACCAAAAATAATATTTTTACATACAAAATTTAATTAAATATAAAATAATAGTAATTAATCACAAATAATGAAAATAAATCAATAAAATCTCCAAATTTTATTAACACTACATATCCCATTTTAAAATAAAATAATTTAAAAATATGGGTCGTAACAAAAACTTTTCTTTTCTTTTGTTTAACACCCAAATGACCTTCGATCGACCTCAAATTCAACACATAGACTCATCTCATCTTCCTTTTTATCTTGGAGGTGTTCATTTTGCTTGGAGTGGCTCATATTAGTGTAGCTTTGCAAGAAAACAATCAGCCTTCTTTTATCATTCTGCATTGTTCCGACAGTTTTCCAACAACGTGGTTGGTTCCATTACGTGCCTCTTGTTGTCAGGAGCTTATAGGTATTAACCTCATGTTTGATCTATGTCGATAGAATATTTGGTTAATTTTTTTGTTAAATTCCTTCATTTTTTGATTTGTGAATTCTATATTGTTTTCAGTATATTCGGTTTTATAGGATGTTGTGTTTTTTTTGTGATGATATGGCAGGTCCCACCTGAAATATAATGGAATTGGGATTGGTTTAGAAAATTATGAAATTATTTTTATAAATTAGAATAAATTTTGTTGATCAATTTCCATAATTGGATTGAAGTCCAATTCCTCATGGATTTTGAAAAATAAATTCTGAAAGCATTTAAGTGGAAATTTCTTAATTTCCGTTTAAATTGGTTGAATTGTTAGAAATAAATTCCTTTAGCTTCAAACGTCATATTTAGGGTGTTTCCATGTCCATTTTATTAATTCATTTATTTTTATAATTTTTTAGAATTTTGGAGAATTTTATTTGATATGCATAAATATGTTTTAAATAAATATAATTTATTTTAGAGAGTTTCGGGGCAGGAGCCGTCGTATATGGGCAGCCAAGAACACGTCGACCAGCACGCTCCACCTATGAGTTGATTTTATAAAATGTTTGTTGCAAATATGATATCTTAAAATTGAATGTTTGATTTATTTTGGTGAAGGTAGTATAAATATTATTAGAAGGTTATTGGCCTGACTTTATATAAATAACATGTGAGCTATCATTCCCTATTTATCATTAATAAAAATTCTACAAAGACGCTTTTAGCTTTTTATATTTTATTTAAATATTTCATGTGGTTAACATAATATTAAATTTGAATATATAGATTTATACATGATTTATTGATTTATTTTATCATGAATAATATTTGGAACACTTTAAATGAATTTATTTTATTTTATTTATTTTATGATATAAATGTGTTTTGGAGGAATGGTAGAATATGTTACCTGGTGGGTGTCTTAGGACTGTGTGCACACTAGTAGTGATTATTGAGTTAGGCCCTTGATTGGTTATGATATTAAAAGCTCGGTTGATGTGTAGCTCTTGAGCATGTGTTAGTGAAAGGCTCAGTTGAAGCATAACTCTTAGTTGTAATTTGGTTAAACATTTACTAGGGTTGGTGGCTCAGTTGATGCTTATCTCTCATGAATTGTCAGTACATATTGGAATAATAGACAGATTGCAGTTGGTAGCTTGGTGGAAACTTAGCTTTTAGGAACTGGTAGTCATTGAATAAATAAGAGAGTCGAATGACTTTTAGATTTGTGGTTTAGGGTTCTACTATGATTTTACATGAAAGGTTTTATTTATTATAAGTATTATTTTTGTATGAGTTATCTTATTATAAGTTAAAGGTATTTATATTTATATACTTTCTTGAAAGGTATATATATAGCTTTGGTAAAAATAAAAGTATTTTTGCAATAATTACTTATTTAAGGGATTTAAAGGTTTTAAATAACTGTTTTAAAACCAACATGCATTTCATAAAGTTAATTCACTCAATTAGGTTTGATTCTCGTAAATTTTATTTTTCCAAGATCTCATAGTCAGACCTATCCTAGTCATTGTCTGCACCGGGTTTCTTCTTCTCGACCATTTTGTGTAGGTTTATTTGATATTAGTATTGTGTATTTAATTTCTATATATCATAGTAGATAGTTAAATGACTTATATAATTTGTTTTGGGATTTGGTATTCTTAAATGTTATATTGTATTATGGATTTTGTTGTGATGGAGATATATGTAATATGATGATGGATTATTGGAGTATTTATGGAGTAGTTTTGATTGAAAATTATTTTGGAAGTGTTATTTCTTTTCTACAGGTTGTGGTTTTGTCTCGATGTAAAGGAAACTCTGCTGGATTTTTGTTAGAGATATAATATTGATTTAATTTTATGTTAAAAATTTTCTTAAGCTTACTACGGGTTTCACAAGCTTTATACTTTCCCATTCCCTAGTGCCAGTGTCATGACCTAAACCGAGAGTCATGACCGGTGCTAGGGAACGAGAATTCTTTTGAATCTAAAACTCATAGCAAGCCTTAGAAAGTAAAAGCATGCAATTAAGTAAATAAAAACATGATGGAATTAAAATTTTTCATATCGATATATAAAAATAAATACTCAATATCATATCATGAATAAAAATATTCATACAATATTCAAATACAATTCTCTGATACAATTAACTCAACTACTACAACAATACTACTACTGCAGTTTCTAGATTACACATCAAAGTCTAAATATACATTTACATAAAATAGCCAAGATGGAAGAACATCCGCGAAGAGCTCTACTACTAAGGTCTGACAATATAAGATCTCCTGAAAAAAATAATTGAAGGGGCTCAAACCTCACTGTGTGAATTATTATAAAATATATACATGCAATCTAAACCATATACAGTCAAACATCCGTATATATATATATACACGCATTTCACAAAAATGTTAAACTTTTCTTTTATATATATATATATATAATAAATACAGAAAACGTTTATTTTAATAAATAAAGGATCAAATAGAACCTTAATATTCAAAACCTCAATCAATAATACCTCTTTAGCCATACAGGCTCACTTAATTTCAAATTAATTCACTTAGTCCTTTATGGACAATAGATTGGCCCCGGGACACTAAGTCAACCGAGCTCCAGCAACCACACTTTTCAATCATATCAATTCTCAATATTCGATCAATCAAATATTACCTCAAATGATATAATAATTCAACCCTAAAATCTATCGCGCCGGTATGTACTCGGTCCTAGTGCAACCCACTAGGTAGCACGTTCTATCGATATTCTTCAAATAAAAATCACGTGTATTTATGGAAGATAATACAATGCACAATTAAAACAAAGTGGCATACAATAAACAAGAATATATTGAAAATATACCAAATTTATATAACATGCATATACCAAAATAAACCATAAGTATACTAAAAATAACCGAAAATATACTAAATCATTTAATACATAAATCACATTCAGACATAAAATAAAATGTGAAATCCTTATTTATGCATCCTAAATGCAGTGCATATATAGTATAATAACTCACATGTTTGCGCTCCTCGAGACTGACTAGATGTGCCTGGTCCGATAGGCCTCCGTCTTGATGCACCTAGAAAAATAAATAATTGCAACATTAGAATATAATATAACTAAATATTCTGAGAATTTTTAAAAGAAGACTTTAACGAAGGATTGGAAACTCAGACAAACATAGAATTTCAGGATCGACCCGATGTCATATTTTATGAGAATTCTACCAAAAAATCGGTAGAAGCTCCTCTGTAAAATGAACATCTCTCTACTAAAAAGTAGAGTTGGTCCTGCAAGAAAACACACTTCTAGAATCCACAAGGCTCAATACCTTGGGTTGGGACCCAAACTACACAAATTCCCAACTGAGGTTCACAAATCACAAACCAACAATATTAAATAGTAAAATAATAAAAATCATCAAAAATCCATAAAAATATTAAAAACCTTTTGTCACGACCCAAAACAAGGGCCATGACCGGCACTAGGGAACGAAAATTCTTTCGAATCCGGAACCCGTAGCAAGCCTAAAAATAAAATAAACATACAATAATAATAATAACAATATTTAAAGCAGCGGAAATAAAAATCATAAATATTAAAATAATAATCCACCAACTGATTTAAATCAAATCCTCATCATCACATATATATAAACTCCTTTAATACAATTCCAGTTCAAATATAATACAACATCTCTTTAACAATTTAATGACTACTGCAGTGTCTAGATAAAATGAAACTCAAGACTCAGATAAGCAGTTTACATAAAGAAGCCGGGGCGGAAGAAATCCGGCGTACAGGCCTGCTACTGAGGTCTGAAGATGATGACTCTCCTAAAAAATTAGTCAACGAAGGGGAGTCATACCTCACTGAGTGAATTACTATAATATATATACATGCATACTAAATGACAATGCATACAGTTAACAGTATATATCTAATATGTACATATACAGGCAAATACACACAGATGCAGTAAAATCATTTTATATATTTTATTAAAAATCATCATTTATGAAGGATCAAATAGAACCCTAGAAAATCGCAACCTCAAAACAGTGTTAGACAACACTCTAGCCACACAAGTTCACTTATTCCAAATATATTCACTTATTCCATTTGGACAGTAGACTGGCCCCGAGACACTAAGTCAACCGAGCTCCAGCAGTCTGACTGCCAGTGTGATTGGCCCCGAGACACTTGGTCAACCGAGCTCCAGCAATCACACCCAAATCACATCACACATCAAATAAATCAATTCCAATCAATATCCAAAAATAGGTTAGTAATATAGCCTAAATGCTATAAGCGTACCAGTACGTACTTGGTCCTAGTGCTGCCCACTAGGTAGCACATTCTATCGATATCCTTCATTAATAAATATAAAATATTCATTCACAAATAAATGATGCATGAATTTAAATAAAATAACAATATAAACCATATATATACTGGAAATATACCAAAAGTAAACCAGGTATATCTCGAGTATATATACGTCAAACAAATCCAATCAAATTACAAATTAAGCTAGAAATATATTTAAAAACATTTTAAATATAATTTATTAATAAAACATGCATATAATTTAAAATATACCAAAAATAAACCAAAAATAAACTAAAAATATACTTAAATACAAATCACATTATTTATGCATATTTAATCAAAATAAAACATGCATTTCTAAATCATGCATCCTAAAGCATATATATATATAATAGTAACTCACACTTAGTGTGCTCCTCGAGATGGGTCCGATGGGCCTGGTCCACTAGGCCTTGGTCTCGGCGCAACTAAACAAATAATAAATAACAGACATCAGAATAAACCTAACAGAAAATTCTAAAAACTCGATCTAGAATATTAGATACAGAATTCAACCGGATATCACGTTTTACGAGAATTCTACCAAAAATTCGACAGAACTTCCTCTGTAAAATGGACATCTCTCTACTCAAAGAGTAGAGCCGGCCCTGCAAAGAAACACACTTCGAAAAATAGGCACAACAATCCATTCACAACCCCTCGGTTGGACTCCAAACTACAATCTACCGACCAGGGTCCACAGTCACGGAACAATTTCAGAATTACCAAAAATACCCTTATAACATAAAAATACATTTTATAAGTAGAAATTACATAATTAACCTTAAAACACAGTAAAAACCGATAAAAACTCATTTTATTAGTAAAATCGTATATTATATATATAATTGAAAATAATTCACGAAAAATAATTTTAATTAATTAAAAATACTAAATAATTTATATAAATCATTTTTATACCTTAAATAACTATTAAAACCAATTAAATTACATTTTTAGCCAATTTCATGTAAAATTACCAAAATGCCCCTATATATATAAATATACTATAATTACTTCAAAAATTCAATAAAAATAGTATAATTATCCAAACTTAATTTTCTCAACATATTTATCAATAATATCAATAATTAAACTCAATTAACTAATTAATTTCAATTAAAAACACAATTAACCTAATTTTCTCAAAATTACATAAACCTAAATAATTCAAAATAAATACATAGAAATTCATAAAAATTCCAAATAAATTTCTATAATTCATTTAAACACCTATATTTATCATAAAACACAATTTCATAATTTATTTTATTAATTTCCGAAAATTAGAAAATAATATTAAAATATTCAAAAATACTCAAAAATCAAAATAATCTCCAAAAATTCCAAAAAAATTCACAGATTTAGATTAAGCTACTAGGATCAAAATTTTTTAAGGGACTTTTCATGAATCAATAAGAAAAATTAAAAAAAAAATAAAAAACCTAATTCAGCCAAAATGAGAAAAATCAAAAAACAAGGAATTCAAGGGAATTTGAGCTCAAACTAAAGCTAGAATCATGATTACCGTTGTTAGAGGAGTCGAAAGACACTGGAAACGTGAAGTTTGGTGGCCGGAGGAGGAAGAAATGTTGAAGCTTGGTGGTTCGGGCAAAAATGGCGGAAATGAAGCTAGCCGGCGCTGGGGAAGAAGACTAGGGGCGTCGGAGCAGCTGGAAGTGGAGGTGGCACGGTGGGAGGCACAGTGACGGTAGGTGGTCGGGAGTTACAGCGGTGAGGGGAAGATGGGGACGTCGGGAAGAAGAAGACCGAAGAAGAAAGAAAAGAAAAAGAAAGAAAGAAAGAGAAAAAGAAAAAGAAAAAGAAAAGAAAAAGAAAAAGAAAAAGAAAAAATAATATAAAATAACATAAAAATATATGGTATGTTAATAGAATACTTGGAAAAATCACACACCACTCATAATATTTAATAATTTATATACTACATGAAAATAATTAAATAATAATAAACCAAATAAATAAATAATAAAATATTAGGGTAATAAATTAAACCCTAATTAAATAAATATATACACACATAGGCTTTATTTAGTATTTTAAAAATATGTATGAGTTCATGCAAGTCCGTAAATCTATTTAAAACAATTAATAGTAAATTATTTACGTGAAAATTTTCCCAAAAATACAAGTCCCGGGAAAATTTTACGTAAAGCACTTAAAATAATAATAAACAATTAAAAATTCAATTTTAATTAAATAAAAGCTCATAAAATATCAATATCATATTTAAGAATTATTAACACTGCATATCCCGATACAATGTAAAAATGTTTAAAAACACGGGATATTACACCTTTATTTTCCAACTAAGACATAAAATTCTAGTTTTTAAATAATATTTAATAATAAAATTCATAAATGGAATAAAATTTTCATTTTACAATTAAATTAACATAAATTGCAAATAATTATTAAAATCACAATTTAACATCATAAAAATAATAAAATGCTCATTTAAGCTCAAAATAATAAATAAATTTATTATTCAAATAATATTCCAAAATTATCACAAATTAACTAATAAAATCTCAAATAATTGACCTAAAATAGTTAAATTCATAATTAACTACATAAATAGTTTTAATTATATAATAAAACTACTTTAAAACCCATTTTATCACCAAAATAATAAATAATCTACTATTTGATTATAATTTTCAAAAATTAGTATTAATTAGTTGAAAATAGTAAATAATTTGTAAAAATCATTTTTATACCAATTATTATTTCAAAATCATTTAAAACATATAATTTAACCACAATTTCAATAAAAACTCATAATTAACTTATAAAATTAAAAAATCACATGATACTAATAATTTTCTCAAAAATTATATAAAATTACTAAAATTATTTTATCACCATATATTATACCAAAATTATATAAAACATATAATTTAACAATATTTTCAACAAAAATGCATATTTAACCCAAAATTCCAAAATTGCCATAATACAAAAATATTTCTAACTATTATATAATATATCAAAAATTTGTTTTGTCAATACTGAAATTAATAACGTTATATACTAATACTAAATTAACTAAATTTCCAACCAAAATAACTAATTAACATAATTATCAAAAATTCATTTTTAATTATTAAAATATTCAATAATTAACCAAAAATCAAATAAAATTAGAAAAATAAACTAAAAATACATATGAGTAGATTAAGATGCATAGATCAACATTTCAAGAAGAATTTATCAAGAATTAACCAAACTGAAGCTTAAAAAAAATAAAAATAAAACGATAATGGACATAAATTAAAAATCAAACAAAACTTACAAATGATCAAGTTTGAGCTTGAATGGAGCTTGGGATTGTCTTCCTACACCTCAGGGAGTCCACCGAGCCAAGGAAATCGAGCTCCTGCCGTCAGAGTCGTTGCCGATGATGTGATGAAGCTTATTGTTGTCGCTGTTGCTTCTGTGAATTCTCGGCATTGACAGAGAAGAATAAGAAGAGAGGAGGAGATGACGGTGAAGGGACGATGGAGAGAAGGTGGCTAGGTGGTGTCCGATGTTGGAAGGAAGAGAAGCACAGTGAAGGGAAGAAAAATGGCGTGAAAGAGAAAGAAGCAGGGGAGGAAAATGACATTTTCAATAAGTTTTTGTTTACACACACACACACACACACACACACATATATAGGTACACACATGTCACACACATGCACTAACAATATAACTATTATAATATAAAATTAACAAATAATAATAATCATATTAGTAATATTAATAAAATAATTTAATAATAAAAATAATATTCATAATAAAATCAAACAACAAAAATAATAATAATGTTCTTAAAATAATAATATTAATAATAACACTATTAAAAATGACATCAATAATATTAACCCTAATATTAAAATAATAAACTTCTAAAAAAAATATTTTACGTAGAAAATGCATTTAACGTAAAATGACAATTATTAATCTTAAATAATAATAATAAATAGATAAAACTTTTAAATTTTATTAACATTGCAAATCTCGAATATATTTTGAATAATAAAAAAATACTGGGTCATAATAGCCAGTCACATGCCTATGGGGGTTCTAGTCGTGACAAACAAATAGTAACTTAATTATATACTTTTAATTATATTGTCAAGTAATAGACATATGTATAATAATATATGATAAAAATTAATATGTTTTGTGATTAAAATATAATAAATAAATAGTTAACAAAATAGTTTTATTAATTTTATTATTATTAATATTATTATCATTGTTACCACCACTACTACTATTATTCAATTAACAAGTAAAAATATTAAGTGTCTATTATATTACAATTTGAACTTAAAATATAAAAATTAAAAAATCACATTACATAGTTTCAAATAATTCAATTAACAAATAAGAATGTGAAATGTCCATTACAACACACTTTAAACTTAAAATATGAGAAATAAGAAAATTATTATTATTATTATTATTATCAACAACAAGTAAAAATGTGGAATGCCTATTATATTTCAATTTAAACTAAAAATATGCAAATAAGAAAAATAACATTGTATAATTTCAAATTTTATAATTTTGAATTAAAATATGTTCTTATTATCATATTTGATAACTTAATAATTATTTTTAGTAAGTAGTCTAATTATATTGATGTTGTTTAAAATTAATGAGCAACATAATATTATTATATTTAATAACTTATTAATTATTATTGTTATTAAGTAATAAATCTTATTGATATTATTTAAAATCAATGAGCTAAATAATATCATTATAATTATTATTTTTTCTATATAATATAATATAGATGTATATTATAGATAACCAAAACAACATAGTCTTGACCAATACTACGTCATTTTGATTAAAGTAAATAGTGATATTACAAACAAAATAAGAGAAGATGAGTTATTTTTATTAAATATATTGTTATTATTATATTTAATAGTTTATTAATTATTATTATTATTAAGTAATTTAATCTTATTGATATTATTTAAAAGTAATGAGGCAAACAATAATAATAATAATAATAATAATAATAATAATAATAATAATAATAATAATTATTATTATTATTATTATTATTATTATTATTAGAGAAAATCTTTGAACATTTTAACCTTTAATCAATTCTTTAACCACCCAAGCTTTCATCTTTAATTATTTTAATTTTTATTTATTTCAAGAGTGTTCTTGAGTATGGGTTGGTGAGTATATAAAACCATTATTCAAAAGCTCAATAGTGAGATTGAGTGAGGTAGGTTAGGGTTTTATTCACTTATGAGCTAAGAGGATTGTTCTTAGCATTTGGGTTTGAGTGTGAGCCATTGAAAAACCCTTGGGTTTGAGTGTGATCCATTAAAAACACTTAACTTTGAGTTTGAGCTTTAAAAAAACACTTGGGTAGCTTGGTTAAGCTTGTAAGGGTTTAATATACACTTTGAAGTAGATTGATAGTGGATTAAAATTCTCAACAAGTGGTTAAGGAGAGGAGTAGGCTTTGAGGACCGAACCTCTATAATTTTCTTGTGTTTTCTTACTCTTATCCTTCATTTTTTAGTACTCAAATTTTATATTAAACTTGCTCTTTATTAAAAAATCAAAATTCCCCATATTGCTCAAAAAGCCAATTCACCCCCTCTTGGCACTTGTGGAATTATAGAATCCCTTAGCAAGTGGGTAATGGTATGAATATTCAAATTTGGCTTGATCAGTGGCTACCTTATTCAACTAATTTTTGAGTTTTAACTCATATTGGTGAGAATGATTTTGATATACAAGTGAGTTCTCTAATGGTTATAAATTATATATGGTGGGATGGGAGTTGGGTTTTGGCTCTTTTTAATGAGGAGGATATTGCCCAAATTCTGGCAATCCCTTTTAGTTCTAGAGGACTTAAGGATCATCTCATCTATAACCATACAAAAAATGACATTTATTTAATTAAGTCTAGATACCATATAGCCTTTTCACATGCTTTGAGTAATTATCCCTCTTACTCCTCCTCTGCGTAGAGATCTTGGTCTTGGATTTGGCTCTTGAAAATTCCTCCTAAGGTGAAAGTTTTTCTTTAGAAACTTTTTAAGAAAATACTTTTAGTGGCTTCTGATTTGATATTTAGAGGGCTTTCTATTGATCCTATGTGTGGCAGATGTAGGGATGGCTTTGAAACCCCTAAGCATGCCTTGAGGGATTGTTTACGGTGCAAGATTTTCTAGTATCTTTATTGTTTTTGCATGGACTTGTCTAGTCATAATTGTTCGATGAGTCTAGAAGACTGGATTCTGGGTTTGAGGTCATCTATGTCAAGTGATGGGTTCTCTCTATTTGTTATGATGATTTGGATGGTGTAGTATTCAAGGAACAAATGTATTTTGAATGAAAACTCATGGATTTTCAGGACTGCTCATAGAAAACCATAAACCTACTCTCAGAATTTTCTAATGCTTAGCTATGTCCTAATGGTCATCTTTCCATTCATAGAAGTTCCAAGTGGACTTTGACTCCTCCCTAGGTTTTAAAGCTGAACATTGATGCGGGGTTCAATAACAATGGAACAACGGGCTTAAGCATGGTCATTTGTGATTCTACAAGTGGAGTTATTAGTTCAAAGATCATCAAAGGTCTATCTTATTTGGATGTTGATATTACGAAAGCTTTTATTATAGAGAAGGGTTGCCTTATGCCCTTTTTTTGCATTGCTCATCGATTATTATGGAAAGTGATAGTAAGAGGGTGATCGACAAAATCCATTGTTCTTCTCAGGATATCTCTACTCTGGTCATGATTGTTGAAGATATCTACCATTTTCGTTGCTCTTTTAACTAAGTGTCTTTCTTTTTTATTCCTAGACAAGCTAATGCTCTAGCTCATAGTTTAGTTAAGTTCTCATTTTCTTTAGTGCTCGATACTTGTTGTTGGCTTTAGGCTAGTCCTTTCCGTTTAGAAGAGATTGTAATCTTTGATAGTATTGTCCCTTGATTTTCTTCTTTATATGTTTGGCTTTTCTTAAAAAAAAAAAATACTCATCTCTTCCATAACAATAAGAACAATAATCATATTAATAGTATCAACAATAACAATAATAATAATTTTGAATTTTATTTTAAGAAAAGCATCCTTACATTAGAAATTCATATACATTTTCATAATTCAACAATATAAGTATAAGGTAAATTTTAGATTGTTATATATATGTATAGGGAAAAGGTTTAATTTGCACTTCACGTTTGTGCCCTAATCCCACATTGGCACCTTAGTTTTTTTTCCCAGTCGGAACTCCACGTTTGAAAAGTAGAATACATTGAAACTTTACTAATTACAATCAAATCCTATAAATTTTTTTTAGCACAATTAAAGTCCTATAAACTAATAGAAACCTAATTTTAATGGATATTAGCAATTAAATTGATAATTTTTTAGAAATATATATAGAACCTAATTATTAAATTTTAATATTTTTTCAACCTATAAAATAATTTTTTTTACATTTTTCTTAAATTTAAAAATTATAAAATTAAGTGATATAAATTTCAAAAAATGACCAAATTTATTCGTTAATGTAAATATCAAATTGATAATTGACATAAAATTTAATTTTAATAGTTGAATAAAAATTTTTAAATTTGATTCATTAGTTTATATTTTTAAATTTACACAATAATTTGTAGACCTATACAATAATTGATAAATAAAATTTTTTTATTCAACTATTAAAATTAATTTTAGGTCAATTATCAATTCACTATTTATGTTAGCTAATAAATTTGGTTATTTTTTTGGAAATTTATATCACTTGATTTTACAATTTTTTAAAAATTTTAGAAAAATTTTAAAAATTTTAGAAAAATTTTAAAAATTTTAGAAAAATTTTAAAAATTTATTTTATAGGTTGAAAAACTTTTAAAATTTAATAATTAGATTATATATATATATTTCAAAAAAAATTATCAATTTAATTTGTTACTATCCATTAAAATTAGGTTTTTTATTTTTATTTTATAGGACTTAATTGTACTAAAAAAAGTTATAGGATTTAATTGTAATAAGTAAAGTTGCAATAATTAATTTTTTGACTAAACCTTAAACTTGAGAGTAATACCCAAATCTCTAAACATACAATTAAACTTCTATAACTAATAATTAATTCAAGGTTGAAGAAAAAGCTTACCAAAATGATTAAGTTAAATAGTCCCAAGTGCTTGAAATCCTTGTTCTTGCAAAGAATTTATGAAAATCAACTACCTAGTGATAAAGAATGAAGCTTTGATGTTTAAAGATAATAAAGCCTGAGGAAATGAGATTTAAATGGTGGGAATTTGAGGGGAATTGCAGTAGCCCTCTTGTTCTTCATGACACCACCATTTATTTTTTTAATACCATATAATCAAATTCTAGCCCATATATATATATATATATGCCACATAATCAAATTCTAGCACATTCATATCATTATTTATTTATTTTGAAACAATCAAATGTTGCCACATATATATAGCTTCTAGCAAAGTCTTAAAAATTTACACTTATAATCCCTCAACTTTATTGTATACTTAATTAACTCTAATTAATTATTTATTCTATATTTATTTAATTGTTATTATTTTTATTTATTATTTTTTACATGGCTATTGGAGACATTAATTTCATCCTTCTTCTTCTTCAAGCTTCATTTAATGAAATTATAACTTTTGTAGGAGAAGAGCCACTCACGGTCGTGAGGAGAGGCTCATGACTGTGAGGGAAGAAAATATAGCTATTGGAGTGGTAGGTGACCATTGTGTCTTGAGAGGAAGTAGTGTCTTGGGCCAATTAAGACTGTGAGGGCAGGTCGTGAGGGGCTCAGGTTCTTTGGCTTCTTAAAGATGCAATTGCTCACGGTTTGGATGAGTGATCATGAGCTAGTTATGATCTGGATACCCCTGCTCATTATCGTGAGGGCAGATTGTGAGGGGCTCTTAACTCTTTTCAATTTAACGACCCTTTGAGTCCTCAGCTCATGAGAATGGCTCTCAATCGTGAGCCTTGCTTGTGAGGGATGCTTGTAGACTTGTTTTGAACATTTTTTGATTCTTGTATTATCCTAATTGAACCTTGAACTTTGTAGGGACTTGTTATTGATATTTTGATGAGTTAAAAGCCTTGAAGCACTTCACTTTGATTCTTTATATTTAATTGAATCTAAAAACACACTTAGATAAAAATACTAGATTATTCAAATAATTTGTTAAAGTTAAAACTTTAGAGATTGAGCAAACCTAAGGTCAATAATCTCCCCTTTTTGACTTTGACAAATAATTTGAGGGTGTGTATTGTTCATAATCAAGTGAAGTGTATAAAGGGTACATTGCTCTCCCTTATTTCATGCATTAGGTCAAAAGGAAATTTAAGATATAGCTCCCCTTTAGTGTGTGCAAGGATGCTTGTGTTTGTTTATGAATTTATAAGTATAAAATGTATAAAGTATTATCAAGCATATACAAGCGCACACACATTTCACATTATCTCACCTTTTATTAAATATAAAAAAGAAATATGGAACTAAGACAAATGAAGAAGAGTGATAATAAAAAGAAATTCCATTAATCATAAAAAGGAAATATGTAGTTCATGATAAAAAGGAGAAACAATGAAAACATAAAGCTAATAAGTTAAACATAAAATTAATAAACTAAGTAAACTAAACATTAAACAAAACCTAAACATAAAAGGAAGACAAATGAAACATCCTAAGTATAAAAAAAACATTTAAGAGAGCATCTAGGTGCTTGGATCAACATCTTGTGCATCTTCTTAAGTTTCTTAATGATGTGGAGATCGAGATGCTTGAGAAGGAGGTGGTCAAGTGCATTGCAAGTTGTGGTAGGCATACAGATGATGAATATCATATTCTATATAATCCATTCACCTATTAAAATGATCAAGTGTGGGGTACACTTGATCAAAATGATTGTTGAAGTTGGATTCAACAATGGAAAGTTTATTAAAGAATCCATCAACCCAAGTGGGTTCATTATCCATGCTTTATGAAGTAGAGGGGCCTCTTATTCTCTGTCTTTAAGGCATGGGAGGTTGAGTTTGGTTTGGTTCTTGTTTGTCCTCAATGCTAACCCCTTCAGGGCCTAGATTGCCAATTTGCTCAATATCCTCCAAATCTTGAGCAAGTTCTTCATTCACTACTTCTTCCTCAATTTTCTGTACCCATTAGTTGCCCACCTTTTTTAATTAGTTGGAATTTTTGTGAAATTTTTCATCAAGAAGGGAATAAGGAATGGATTCAAGATGTTTATAAGTAATTTGACAGTGTTGGGCAATTTTAGTCACTATCCCCCAATGCAAATTGTACCAATTACACTCTCACTCACTAACCAAAGTCTCTATTGCAACCATCTTCCTAAAGCAACACCAATATTGTCTTAGATGCAATAAAGGAGAAAAAGGTCATAGAATGAGATTGTTTCATTGATTAAACCTCAAGCATAAAAGGAATAAAGTAATGAAATGATGGATATACCAAAGAATTTTATAGGACAGTGAGGATGATTTAGAATGACTCGCAAGAAAGAGTTCTACATTTGGTTTAACATGGTTTACCTAAAAGGAGTAAAGAGACCAAAGAGTATTGGAAGATTTAAGTCCTTTATGCTTGAATCTAAATAGATGATGAAAATCCTCTTTGGTTAAACAATGATCCCTTCCCCCTAATTTGAATTACATACTATGACAAGGGTTTTGTTCATTTACATTTTGAGTCCTAAGGCAAAAGGAAGATATGAACTCAATGACAAGGGAAGTAATAGTGATGAAAGGAGTGAAAGTAAGAGTAAATATACAAATTTATTCAAGTAAGGTTTTCACTTGATCATAGCAACCAAGTGATTCCAAGCCAACCTTAGACATGTATCTAAAGGAAATGATTTTCCTTTTTGAGAATTGAGTGGCCTTTTGCATGATTTTGATGTAGGTGTAGAAGAGTGAAGGGTTCTTTTTAGGTGCTCCTTTGTTGCCCTTTTTTTTTGAGAGGGTTAAGATAAGGAAGAGGGAACTTATTTTTAAGTGGTCTTCTTCTTTGGTACGATGGTAAGAATGAATGTGAATGTGGAGAGTTAAAAGATTAAAGCAAAATAACAAGGATTTGGAGATGGTGGTTGGTGGGAGAAGAGAAAAGAGCAAAATATGCAGAAGAGAAAGATTAAAGAGAATGGTGATGAAGAAGGGATGAAAAGAGGTTTATATAGGAGAAAAGTAGACAAAAATTGTCATAAATTAAGTCAAAAAGTGATTAAAAATGCAAGTAGCCATTTTGGAATGGAAGGAGAGGTGTGGGAGTTACAATTCTAATGGAAATGTAACTCCTCGCTTATTAGGACGCTCCTTACGATCAGGTCATAACCGTGAGCATCGCCCATAAGGGGGCACTAATAGTTGAAATGACACAAGTCATGAGCAGTTGCAGCCTTTACAACGACTCATGACTAAAATGCTAGTCAGTCCCTAAACTTTTGAAAAATTTTCAATTATGTCCAAAAAATATTGCAATTTAGTCCATGCGAACTAAATTGACACTAAACTTGAATGAATTTAAATATAAGTTTAATTCATCCAAAACCAAGGCTATGCTCACTATGCTCATAAATAATTGAGCATGTAAATAAGCATTTTGATGAAAATTTGATTTTGCTAATTTTTAAAATAATTAATCAATTGAATTAACATTAATAATTAATTATTAATTAGTAAAAAAATTTTAAAAAAAATTTTTAGAATGAAGCTCTCAAAAGATCAAATATGCATGTAGCTCAATTTCATGAAAAAAAGCATGTCACATTTTACACTATATACAAGCATTCCACTTAATAAGCATGTGAATCAATTTTAAATAATATTCATTCATTTGGCAATAAAATAAATAAAAATTTACACAACTGTAAAACATTTATCTATCAAAGTATATACATTAATGCAAGCTAGAGCCATCCATCATTCCATGTTCATGCTTAATGAAATTTAATCTCTCCTCATTGAGAGGTTCGGTCAAAATATCCACAAGCTGATTGTTAGTATCAATAAATTCAAGCAAGATATCACCACATTACACATGATATGTAAGAAAATGATGTCTAATGTCTATGTGTTTGGTTCTTAAATGTTAAATGGGATTCTTAGTAAGGTTTATAGTACTTGTATTGTCATATTTGATTGGAATTTGATTAAGTTCTATGCTATAGTCCCTAAGTTGTTATTTTTGCCATAATACTTGTGAGCAACAACAACTAGTTTCCACATATTCAACTTTAATCGTAGACAAGGCAATCAAAATTTTTTTTGCTAAACCAAGAAATTAAACATTGTCCTAGAAATTAATAAGTTCCAGAAGTGCTTTTTCTATCTAATAAGCTACCGGCAAAGTCTGCATCCGAATAGCTAACTAAGTTAAAGGTTGAATTCCTAGGATACCAAAGTCCTAAATGCATAGTTCCACTAAGGTATTTTAAACTTCTTTTAATGGCATTTAAATATGACTTCCTAGGACATGATTGAAAATGAGCACATAAACAAGTAGTAAACATTATACCTGGTGTACTTATGGTAAGGTAAATGAGTGATCCAATCATACCTCTATATTGCTTTTTATCAATCGATTTCCCATTATCATCCTTGGTGAGTTAGTGGTAGTGCTCATAGGAGACTTACTTATTTTAGCTCCTTCCATGACAAACTTCTTAAGAATGTGCCTTGTGTATTTGGTTTGGTTAATGAAAATCTCATCCTTGCATTACTTGATTTGTAGTCCAAGGAAGAACTTGAGCTCACCCATCATGCTCATTTCAAATTTTCCTTGCATTAGCTTAGAAAATTCCTCATATAAGCAATGGTTAGTAGCATTAAAAATGATATCAATAATATATATTTTGAACAATGAGCAAGTCATGTTTGGTTTCTTGATGAATAGAGTTATGTCTAGTTTTCCTTTAGAGAATCCTTTCTCTAATAAAAATTTACTTAACCTTTTATTCTAAGCTCTAGGAGCTTGCTTTAATTTGAATAATTCTTTGAAAAGTTAAACACATGATTAGGAAAGTCAAAAATTTTAAAACTTAGAGTTGTTCAATATAAACCTCCTTTTCAATGAAGCCATTAAAAAAAAAAAATGCAATTTTGACATCCATTTGAAAAATTTTAAAATCCAAGTAAGATGTAAATGCAAGTGATATTCTAATAGCCTCTAAACTTGCAACATGGGCAAAGGTTTGATCATAATCAATGCCTTAGTATTGATTAAAACATTTAGCTACTAGTTTAGTGTAATACCCTATATAATTACTTAAATAAAAGGGGTATTTTTAATCAAATCATATTATTAATAAATATTTTCTTCTTTATCATATTATAATTTATTTATGCTTATATTATTTTAGGGTCGTTGATATATGTGAGTATTATTTAATTATTGTTTAAAATTTCATTGTCCATGTTATTATTATTATTATTAGTAAATTATATTAAATATTATGTCTATTTGGGTGCTTATGAATAAATGTATATATATATATATATATATATATATGTAGGTATGTGTATAGATGTATTTAAGTAGAGTTAAATTGTTATAAGTGTATGTGTATAGTAGGTTGCATAATACATATATATATGTGTATGTATAAGTGTATATATATATGTATATAATATATATATATATGTATATCTATTTATATGTATGTGTATGTATGTATGTGTGTATATATATATATATATATATATATATATATATATATATATATATATATATATATATATATATATGTTAAAACATGGAACCCTCACCAACACCCTCTTCTCCGTCTGCCACCCACGCTCTCTCCCCTTCACTGTGCCACCTTCCTCTTCACCTGAGAACGCCATTGCCGCAGTGCGTTGAGCTTACTGGAGTGTTGCAGTAGCTGCCTTCCTTTTTCCTCGTAAGGCAGCTCCTTCTTCTCCTCGCGCAGCAGCTCTGCATCCTCCCATCTTGCCCAGCTTCGATTCTTTGTCCGTGCCATCTCCTGGTGGTGTCAAGCTGCCTTCTGCCCCCGCCTGAGCTGCTCCATCTTCCTCATCTTCTCTGGTGGCAGCAGGTCTCCTTCCCCTCCCTTTGTTCTATCCAGCAGCTAGGTGATCATATCAAAGCAGAAGCTGTGAGACCGAGGCAGACACGTGGTCGTCAGCCTTCGCATTCATCCTGTAAGCCAATAGAATGATCTGTGCATGTGTTTATTTAAAGAATGCATGCACTCGTATTTCTATTATATTGATTATATGATTTATTTAATTTAATGCTATTATTTATGATTTAAATGCATTTTATTTATTTAAAAATCAATTTGAGAAATTTTGGTAGAACGGGCTACGTGGTGGGCTTCACCAGGACTATGTGCACATGGTAGAGATTGAGAGATGGATCCGATAATTATATGATTGATGAATGTTAAACTGGGATGGGTGCCTCGGTGGAAGCCTTTGCTCTCGGGGACTGCCAGTGATTGGAAAGTTAATAATGGACTGGGATGGGTGCCTCGTTGATGCCTTAGCTCTCGGGGACCGCCAATGTCATTTATTTGGATTAAGTGAATGACTACGGCTTGGTGCCTCGGTTGATGCCTTTGCTCTTGGGGATCGGTAGTTTAGTTGGAATAAATGGGCCCGGTTGGCCATTTAGATTTTGGGTTTAGGGTTCTACCGAGATTTTTCAAAAGCTATACTTATATATTATAAATTATTTTTACTATAAACATATATAGTTTTCAAAAAGGCTCTCAAACCGTACAGCTCTTTTATTGACTTACTCAGTGAGGTCTGATTCCCCTCAATTTATTTTTTTTAGGAGCTTGGGAGTTTGACCTCAGACTACCTCCACGTCGGGTTTCTTCTTCACCGACTATTTTATGTTGGTCATTATAAGCTGTACTGTGTGTTAATCTAGGTTGCTGTAGTAGTATATGTATTAAAGATTGGTATGGTTTAAACATAATTATGTAATTTATTTGTGTAAACCACGCTTATGTATAAGATTCGAATTCAATTTATAATATGAGATGTTAAAACATATTTTTATTAAGTAGTTTGATAATATGTTCTGTTGTTAATTAAAGTTTAAATTATGAATGGTTTTATTTTCTTTTCCTTTAGGCTTACTATGGGTTTCGGGGGCCTTATGCCTTCCCATTCCCTAGTGCCGGTCACGTGCCCTCGGGTTCGGGTCGTGACAAAGTTGGTATTAGAGCATAAGTTCGATTAATTGTCTATGTCTATCTTTCTATGTAACTACTACAACTTTAGGATTGATAATTGTCTTTGGGATGTTCTTGTTTCAAATTCTGTGTTGCGTTAAATATTTTTACCCTGTTTTGAATTCAATTTTCCATGTCTTATTTTCAAAATGAGAAGTGTGCGTACCGACCCCGATGTTGATCTGACCCTTAGACTTGATGAGCAGTCTATGCACGATGAGGCTCCCCTTCTTGCTCCACGTCGTAGGGGCAGAGGTAGAGGTAGAGGTCGAGCCAGGGTAGCTGCAGCTGAGATTCCAGATCAGCAGCCAGTCGAGCCTGAAGCCCCAGCTGTTGATCCCACAGCCTTTGCAGCTGGACTGACAGGGATTAATCAGGGTCTAGCAGCATTGAATCAGGCGATTCCCCTTGTACAGCAGATGCTTCAGCAGAGGAATCAGGGGATGTCAGACACTGAAGCAGCACTTCTTTACTCTCGGATCAATAGAGTTTCTTTTGACGGTACGGGTGATGCCTTAGACTTCATTAATGCGATTGAGGCACACACCAGGATAGGACACATGGATTATCAGAGAATTATGATTGTGGAGTTGTCGGTTCGGGCAGCCGCTCAGGATTGGTTTATGCAGTTAATTCAGCCATCGATGCACGAGCTGACTTGGCTAGAATTTAAGGACCGCTTTTTGAGATTTTTCTATCCTCCAGCCACCAGAGATGCCTACAGTTGGCAGCTACTCCACATCACTAGGGGCGATAGATCAGTGGAGGACTATACCAGAGAGTTTAATAGGCTGTCCCGACATGCAGAGGATATCAGGAGGGACCCTTACAGAGCAGTGGAGCTGTATGTTACTGGATTAGGACCCACTTTTATTGGTATACGTACCGAGGACCGCACCCTAGAGAGTGTGATTGAGGAGGCCCGTTTGATTGAGAGGCAACATATCCGCCAGGGCACCATAATAGATCCTTATATGGTCGGGGGTAGTGGATATGGTGTAGCTCCCGGGTACCAGCAGCCAGCATTTTACATTGGCAGTTTGAGTCAGCAGGCTGCGGGTAGTTCTCCGCAGAGTGGTAGGAGGTCCAGGACTCACTGAGTTGGTCGACATGGATATGCCTCAAATAGGAGAACCGGCAGGAGTCACAGATTCGGTGCAGGAGTTAGTAGCAGCAGTAGTGGGCAGAGTAGTTCTGGGTCTGGAGCTAGTGCTTGCGTGAGTTATGGACGATTTCATCAGGGCCCGTGTCATATGTTGACGGGCGCTTGCTTCAGATGTGGGCAAGTTGGACATCTTGCCAGAGCTTGTCCTCACTCCGGATACCAGCCACAGTACGTTCAGGGTTCATCTTCGTCAGTGGCTCAGCCCTACTATCCGATGCCTCAGCAGTATCGAGCACCCATACAGCCACAGCAGAGACTGCCTCAGCCTATGAGTCAGCAGGGTAGAGGTTCAGTTGGTAGACCTAGCGGACGTGGTTTTACGCAGCCTTTGACTTCTCAGCAGGTAGGTCGTGGTCAGGCTCGAGTGTTCACTTTGACACCACAGGATGCTCAGACTTCGAATGCAGTGGTAGCAGGTATTCTCTCAGTCTGTGCATGCGATGCTAGAGTGTTGTTTGATCCCAGTGCTTCACATTCCTTCATTTCTCCTGTGTTCGCTTCGAGAATCGAGTGGCAGCCTTCTAGGTTGTCCTTTCCTCTATCTATTTTGACTCCTCTTAGTGACGAGTTGAAGATAAATGTCTTCTTTCCTTCGTGTTCGGTGATAGTTGATGGTAGAGAATTATGGGCGGACTTAGTATTGCTCGACGTACTGGAGTTTGACGTCATTTTGGGTATGGATTGGTTGTCGAGGTATTATGCCTTTGTGAATTGTAGAGAGAAAGAAGTGGTGTTCAGAATTCTAGATGAAGAAGAATTCTGTTTCAAAGGTGAAAAGAGCTCCATGCCTCATAATCTCATTTCTGCCATTACAGCCCGGAAGATGCTTAGAAGGGGTTATCAGGGATACTTGGCAGTGGTAAGAGATGTTGAGAAGGAGAACGTGGCAATTGAGCAGGTGCCAGTGGTGTGTGAATTTTTGGATATCTTTCCTGAAGAATTACTAGGATTACCACTAGACAGAGAGATAGAGTTCTGTATCAATGTCATACATGGTACGGATCCTATTTCTATGCCACCCTACAAAATGGCACCAGCTGAACTACAGGAGCTGAAAGAGCAGTTGCAGGAGTTGCTTGATAAGGGTTTCATCAGACCCAGTACATCGCCTTAGGGTGCTCCGGTGTTGTTCGTGAAGAAGAAGGATGGTAGCCTTCGCCTTTGTATTAACTACAGGCAGTTGAATAAGGTCACCATCGAGAATAAGTACCCACTTCTGAGGATCGATGATCTGTTTGATCAACTTCAAGGTGCTACATGCTTCTCTAAAATAGACTTGAGATCGGGGTATCATCAGTTGAGAATCAGAAGAGGTGATGAGCCTAAGACAGCCTTTCGAACAAGATATGGCCATTATGAGTTTTTAGTAATGTCCTTTGGGTTGACTAATGCTCCAGTAGCCTTTATGGACTTGATGAATCGGGTGTTCAGGCCATACTTGGATCGGTTTGTGATAGTTTTCATTGACGATATCTTGGTTTATTCCAAGAGTGAGGCTGAGCATGTGATGCATCTGAGAAGGGTACTTTAGGCTTTAAGGGAGCACAGGTTGTATGCCAAATTCTCAAAGTGCAAGTTCTAGTTGCATCAAGTGGCATTTCTAGGCCACGTGGTTTCTCGAGATGGCATACAGGTGGACCCTAAGAAGATAGAGGCTATTACAGAGTGGTCAAGGCCAACTACAGTTAGGGAAGTACGGAGTTTCCTGGGTCTAGCAGGCTATTACAGAAGATTTATGAAGGACTTCTCTAGAATTGCTGCACCTTTGATAAGGTTGACCCAGAAGAGTGCTAAGTTTGTATGGACGGACAAATGCGAAGAGCATTTTCAGTTATTGAAGGACTTGTTGACGTCGGCTCTAATTATAACTTTACCCTCTGGGAATGAAGGTTATACAGTGTATTGTGATGCTTCCAGAGTAGGATTGGACTATGTGTTAATGCAAAATGGCCAAGTGATTGCTTATGCTTCGAGGCAGTTGAAGAAGCATGAGCAGAACTATCCTACTCACGACTTAGAGATGGCAGCCGTGGTGTTTGCTTTGAAAATATGGAGGCATTACTTGTATGGAGTGACGTGTGAGATATACACAGATCATAAGAGCTTGAAATATATTTTCCAGCAGAGGGACTTGAATCTGAGGCAGAGGAGGTGGATGGAACTCCTTAAGGATTATGATTGCTTCATTTTATACCATCCAGGTAAGGCGAATGTTGTTGCGGATGCCTTGAGTAGAAAAGCAGTAGGCAGCCTTGCCCATATTAGCACAAAGAGAAGGCCCATTATCAAGGAGTTGTATGGATTGATTGATCAGGGATTGCAGATGAAAGTTACCCGAAAGTGCCTTTTTGCTCAATTCAGTGTACGATCAGTATACTTGGATCGGGTTAAGGCAACTCAGAGTAGAGACCCCCAGTTGCAGAGGATTATGTATGAAGTGCAATAAGGACAGTCACGGGACTTTGTGATTGACAGAGAAGGTTTATTGCAGTTGGGCACTAGGATTTGTGTGCCAGATGTTGATGACTTGAGAAAGGAGATTGTGGAAGAAGCACATTTTTCTGTATATAGTGTTCATCCGGGTTCTACCAAGATGTATCATAATCTGAAGGATACATATTAGTGGAATGGAATGAAGAAGGACATTGCATAATTTGTATCCAGGTGCTTGACTTGCTAGCAAGTAAAGCTTGAACATCAGAGAACCTCGGGACTGTTGCAACCCATGTCGATTCCTGAATGGAAATGGGATATGATAGCCATGGATTTTGTGACTGGGCTACCTCGAACTACTGGAGGTTATGACGCTATTTGGGTGATTATTGGCAGGTTGACTAAATCAGCACACTTTCTGCCTATAAAGAAGACGTACTCTACTGATAGATTGGCAAGACTTTATATCAATAGGATTGTTTGTCTACATGGAGTACCTGTGAGCATAGTGTCGGATAGAGGAGCCACCTTTACCTCAGTCTTTTGGCAAGAATTACACAAGGCCTTGGGTACCAGATTGGATTTCAGTATAGCCTTCCACCCTCAGACAGATGGTCAGTCAGAGAGGACCATCCAGACGTTAGAAGATATGCTAAGGATGTGTGTAATGGATTTTGGAGGACAATGGGATTCACACTTGCCACTGATTGAGTTTGCTTATAATAACAGCTATCATACTAGCATCGAGATGGCTCCGTATGAGGCACTATATGGTAGGAAGTGTAGATCACCTTTGTGTTGGGAGATTGGTGAAAGGCAGTTAACGAGGCCAGAGTTGGTGCAGATCACTTCAGAGAAAGTCCCCATTATTCAGCAATGATTAAAGACAGCCTTCAGCAGACAAAAGAGCTATGCTGACCCTAGGAGGAAGGATGTATCCTTCATAGTTGGAGTCATGGTGTTCCTGAAGGTGTCTCCAATGAAAGGAGTTATGAGATTTGGCAAGAAGGGTAAGCTAGCTCCCAGATACATTGGATCGTTTGAGATTCAATCCAGAGTGGGTGAAGTGGCATATAGGTTGGTGTTACCACCAGAGCTATCGAGAATCCATCCTGTATTTCATGTTTCCATATTGATAAAATACGTCCCTAATCCATCTCACGTGTTGCAACCTCAAACCGTAGAGCTTAGCGACGATTTGACTTACGAGGAGTACCCGGTGGCGATTGTAGATCGCCAAATCCGACAGTTGCGAACTAAGGAGATACTGATGGTGAAGGTGCTATAGAGTAACCATTCTACAGAGGATTGCACCTGGGAAACTGAAGCTGAGATGCGAGTTTCGTTCCCGTATCTCTTTCCTTCTTAGCCTTGTAATTCCTCTTTTCTTTCTTTTCTTGAATTCGGGGACGAATTCATATAAGGAGGGGAGACTGTAATACCCTATATAATTACTTAAATAAAAGGGGTATTTTTAATCAAATCATATTATTAATAAATATTTTCTTCTTTATCATATTATATTTTATTTATGCTTATATTATTTTAGGGTCGTTGATATATATGAGTATTATTTAATTATTGTTTAAAATTTCATTGTCTATTTTATTATTATTATTATTAGTAAATTATATTAAATATTATGTCTATTTGGGTGCTTATGAATAAATGTATATATATATATATATATATATATATATATACACACATGGAACCCTCACCAACACCCTTTTCTCCGTCTGCCACCCACGCTCTCTCCCCTTCATTGTGCTGCCTTCCTCTTCGCCTGAGAATGCCATTGCCGTCGTGCGTTGAGCTTGTTGGAGTGTTCAGTAGCTGCCTTCCTTCTTCCTCGTGAGGTAGCTCCTTCTTCTCCTCGCGCAGCAGCTCTGCATCCTCCCGTCCTGCCCAGCTTCGATTCTCTGTCCGTGCCATCTCCTGGTGGTGTCAAGCTGCCTTCTGCCCCTACCTGAGCTGCTCCATCTTCCTCATCTTCTTCGGTGGCAGCAGGTCTCCTTCCCCTCCCTCTGTTCTGTCCAGCAGCTAGGTGATCATATCGGAGCAGAAGCTATGAGACCAAGGCAGACGCGTGGTCGTCAGCCTTCGCATTAAATTAAAATGCATGTGTTTATTTAAAGAATGCATGCGCTCGTATTTCTATTATATTGATTATATTATTTATTTAATTTAATGCTATTATTTACGATTTAAATGCATTTTATTTATTTAAAAATCGATTTGAGAAATTTTGCTAGAACGGGCTACCTGGTGGGCTTCACCAGGACTATGTGCACATGGTAGAGATTGAGAGACGGATCCAATAATTGTATGATTAATGAATGTTAAACTAGGACAGGTGCCTCGGTGGAAGCCTTTGCTCTCGGGGACTACCAGTGATTAGAAAGTTAATAATGGACTGGGATGGGTGCCTCGTTGATGCCTTAGCTCTTGGGGACCGCCAGTGTCATTTATTTGGATTAAGTGAATGACTACGGCTTGGTGCCTCGGTTGATGCCTTTGCTCTCGGGGACCGGTAGTCTAGTTGGAATAAGTGGGCCCAGTTGGCCATTTAGATTTTGGGTTTAGGGTTCTACCGAGATTTTTCAAAAGCTATACTTATATATTATAAATTATTTTTACTATAAACATATATAGTTTTCAAAAAGGCTTTCAAACCATACAGCTCTTTTATTGACTTACTCAGTGAGGTCTGATTCCCCTCAATTTATTTTTTTCAGGAGCTTGGGAGTTCGACCTCAGACTACCTTCACGCCGGGTTTCTTCTTCACCGGCTATTTTATGTAGGTCATTGTAAGCTGTACTGTGTGTTAATCTAGGTTGCTGTAGTAGTATATGTATTAAAGATTGGTATGGTTTAAACATAATTATGTAATTTATTTGTGTAAACCACGCTTATGTATAAGATTCGAATTCAATTTATAATATGAGATGTTGAAACATATTTTTATTAAGTAGTTTGATAATATGTTCTGTTGTTAATTAAAGTTTAAATTATGAATGGTATCTTTTTGTTTAGGCTTACTACGGGTTTCGGGGGCCTTATGCCTTCCCATTCCCTAGTGTCGGTCACGTGCCCTCGGGTTCGGGTCGTGACATTTAGCTTTGTTCTTAGTTATGACACCTTCTTCTTTTATCTTATTTCTAAACACCCATTTGGTGCTTATAATAGGATGATGTTTGGGTCTATAAACTAAGGCCCAAACCTTATTTTTCTTAAATTGATTTAACTCTTCTTATATAGTAAGGACCCAAAATTCATCACTCAAAGCATCATCAACATTTTTTGGTTCAATTTGAGAAATAAAGGATAAATTAATAATAGATTTAAAGTGATATCTAGTAGTTACCCCCTTTGAAGTGTCACTAATGATGTGGTTTTGAGGATGAGCCTTCTTGAATTGCCACTCCTTTAAAAGATCATCCATCAAGATAGGTTGAGGCATCTCCTCATTATCTTCCTTTCTAGGACCTTTAAACTTTAAAGGTTTATTTGCATTTTCCTCTTGAAGGTTCATCTCCACAAAATCCCCTACAACATTTTCAACACTAACAAAGTCCTTTCTATGATCAAGTGGTCAGATTCATTAAATACAACATGCATTAACTCTTTAATTACTAGAGTTCTTTTGTTAAAGACTTTATATGCTTTGCTAGAGGTGGAGTAACCTAGGAAAATTCCTTTATCAACTTTAGAGTTAAATTTTCCAAGTTGTCCTTGGTGTTTAATGTAATTCATATGTATCCAAATACTCTAAAATATGAGATCTTAGGTTTTTTTTTTATTGTTCTAAAGCTCATAAAAGTTTTATTTAATAAAGACTCTATTTACTATTTGCTATATAGCAAGAAGTGTTAATGGCTTCTACCCAAAAGTATAATGGTAAGTTATACTCATGAAAAATTGTCCTAGCCATTTCCACTAGACTCTTATTCTTCCTTTCAACTATCCCATTTTGTTGAGGTGTTCTAGGGGAAGAAAAAGTATATGAAATACCATTTTCATTGTAAAAGGTTTTGAAAAATTCATTTTCAGATTCAGTTCTATGATCATTTCCAATATTTAAGATGAAAAACCCTTTTCCTTTTAAACTCCTTTTGAAAAAATTTCAAAAGCTTTAAATGTATTATTCTTATAAGCAAGAAAATGCACCCAAGTGTATTTAGAGTAATCATCAACTAACATATATACATAGTGTATTCTACCCAAACTAGTAACTCTTGTTGGTCCAAATAAATCTACATGAATAAGTTCAAGTGAAAGTGGTCTAGAATAAGACATTACATTAAAAGCTCAAAATTTATGTATCGTAATCTTTTATGCCATATTTATGTTTCATGGGAAATGGACATTAAACATTTGATGTCTTTGTTATTAACTTTGTCTAAGTCAAGGACATAAATATTATTAACTCTTTCTCCACTAAAAATTACTTTGTCTTCATCTAAGCTACTAATAAAGTAATTTTTAGGATAGAAAGTGACTTTTTTTTCCATGTTACACAATTGACTAATATTAAGTAAATTATGCTTAAGACTATAAATAAGTAAAACATGATGAATTGATAAGGATTGTGGATTACTAATTTCTCCAATGCCTACTATCTTTCCTTTAGCATTGTCTCTAAATGTGACATGACCTCCACCCTTAGCATCAAGCTTATTAAATTGTTCCTTGTCTCCCATCATGTGCCTTGAACATCCACTATCAAGGTACCACTTACTTTTAACTCTTATGGACTTTAAGCATACTTAAACAACATAATTCAAACATTCTTTTAAACCCAAACCTTTATTGGTCTAGGTTGGTTAGTTCCAAAGTAGTCCAAAGGAAGCAATTGCAAGTGTAATCTTTTATAGAAGCACACATTACTAGTGTGACCTTTGGTTATGCAATAAAAGCATTCAACATTAGCAAATCTATTTCTTCTAAAAGTATTTGATTGTCTAGCATGTGAGACATTCCTTTTGTGTTGTTGTTGTGTGGGCTTCCTAAAGGCCCTTTGTTCCATAGAAAGAGAATGAGCCATGCATTGACAATGACATTTTTCATTATGAGGTGATTGTGTAGTATAATTAGGAATATTGTGTCTAGTGTACATGTAAGCATGTTTAGATTGGGGCCTTTTGGCTTGTGTCTTGGACCTTTATGTGAATGAAGGTTGTATCTTATAAGACTTAACCTTGTCATTAGGCACATGAGAAATTTTAGCTTTAAAAGCTTGAGTCTCTAGAGGTTTAGAAGTAGGAGGAGAATCATATAAAGCTTTAATAAATTTGATATAAGATGATGATGAGGAAGGCATTCCATTTGTATATCCAATTCCATAGGTATTCCTATAGATTTTTTGGGAATCAAGAAGACTATCCAAAGTCTCTTTTCCTTTTTTGAATTTAGAAATAGAATTCTTTAACTCTAACAATTCTTTAGAAAGCTTAAGATTTTCATCATTAGCTTTCTTAAGTTGGTCTTCTAAGGAACTAAAAGCTTTCAAATCACTTGCAAGTTTTTCACTTGATTCCATAAGTTTAGAAAAATCATTTTTTAAATTTCTTGGATATGTTAGATAGCTTATGCCTGTAAAGCTTTTTCTTAAAGAGTAAGCTTTTACATTTAAGCATGAGTTTGCTCACAATAGAGCTCTCATTATTATCATTATTATTACAATCATCATAAGAAGAGTTAAAAGTACATGATACCTTATTTTTATCTTTAAGAGCCATGAAATAAAGGTTGGCCATTTCTTGTTGCTTTTCAGATTAGGAGGAGTCATCCTATAAAGCTTTAAAGGCCTTCTTCTTGTCCTTTATTCCTTTGTTCTTGAATTTAAGCTTAGGGCACACTCACTTATAATTTGTCTCAATTTCTTGCATTCATAGCAAGTAACCTCTTTATTCTTCTTGCAGTCATACTTCTTATTATATCTTTGCCTTGTGAAGCTTTTTCTTTTCAAGAACTTCTTAAATCCTTTAATGATCATGGCTATCTCTTCATCATCTTCACTAGAGTCAATAAGGCTTTCATCATCACTTGCTTTTTGTAGCCTTCAATGCAAACCCCTTTTTCCTCTCTTCTTTGTTATCTTCTCTTTACTTTATAACGAGCTCATATGTAAGGAGCTTTTCTATTAGAATATCAGTTGAGAGGGATAAAAGGTTATGAGCTTCCTCAATTAAAGTAACTTTAGATTTCTAATCTTTCTTAAGTAGGATTCTTAGAATCTTATTGTTCATTTCTTCCTTAAAAAAGTGTTTTTAGTGTAGTAAGAAGAGCATTGAGGCAGTTTATCATCTCTGTTATTAATTCTTGTGGCTTCATCTTAAAAAGTTCATATTCATACATATGAAGTTGAACTTTCTTACTTCTCATTTGCACATTTCATTCATAGTGATTCTTAAGAGTTTCTCATACTTCTTTTGAAAATTAGTAATATTGAGCTTTTCCTCCTTCTTCTCTAGATATAGAGGTTAGCAAGATTGTCACGTCCTTCTTAGTCTTGTAGTTCTCTTCTTTTTTATCATTTGACCATTGACTTCTCATAAAATAGTCTTTACACCATCAATAGTGATTTTAGGTGGTTCCTAACCGTTTAGAACAACATTCCAAAATCTAATAGGATCACTATCTAAATGTAATTCCATCTTGAACTTCTAATGTTGGTAGTCACTACCATCAAAGAAGGGTCTAAGAGATGAAAAATTTAAAGATTCAATCCCTATGATCTTTCCTTATTGTAATTAAGTACTAAGAAATCAAGCTTTGGTACCAATTGTAATAGCCATAGAGGGGGGGGGGGGTGATAGGGCTTTTGAGAAATTAAAAGAAAATTAAGAAGAATTAAAGAAGGATTAAGGATAAGAGAATAAAATATAACCACTTAAGGAGTTCAGTTTATCAACAAACCTATGTCTCCACCTAACTTATCCATAAGTTAGGATTTTCAACACCCACACTAATCTTATTCATAAAGATTGAATTTACAAGAGCTTTATGTATTAACTCTAAAACTTAAAAAAATGAGCTTTTATATAAGGCTTAGCTTTAACCATAAACACAAACCCAAGTATTTTGATGGAGAAACACTTAAACCAATTCCTTGAGAGAGTAACCTCACTTCCCTTCTAATTTATCTTAAGAGTTAGATGAAGTTCAAGGTCTATCTCTAACTCACAACTAATACTCAAATATAATAAGAATTTTAAAGAATTAAAGAATGCTTAAGGTTTCTAAGAGAATTAATTTTTTGCTTAACAACTTTTTCTAACATCTTAAATGAAGTTTTAGGACTTTAATTTATACTTAAGAAGTGAAATTATGGTTGTTGGAGGCATTAAGTTCTTCCTTTTTCTTCTTCAAGCTTCATTTAATGAAATTGTAGCTTTTGTAGTAGAAGAGCTGCTCATAGTCATGAGGGGAGGCTCAAAATCCTGAGGGATGAAAATATAGCCATTGGAGTGGTAGGTGACCATTTTTTCTTATAAGGAAGTGGTGTCACGGGCTGGTCACGACCGTGAGTGCAGGTCGTGAGGGGCTTATGCTTGTTGGCTTTTTGAAGATGCAATTACTCATAGTCTAGATGAGTGATTATAAGCGAGTCATAGTTTGGATACCCTTACTCACGATCGTCAGGGCAGATCGTGAAGGGCTTTGGACTCTTTTTAATTTGATGAGAGTTTGAGTCCTCATCTCATGAGAATGGCTCCCAACACGAGCCTCATTAGGGATGCTTGTAGACTTGTTTTGAACATTTTTTGGTTCTTGTACTATCCTAATTGAACCATGAACTTTGTAGGGACTTGTTCTTGATATTTTGATGAGTTAAAAGCCTTGGACCACTTTACTTTGATTCTTTATAATTAAATCTAAAAATACAATTAAATAAAAACTTTAGATTATTCAAATCATTTATTGAAGTCAAAACTTTAAAGATTGTACAAACCTAAGGTCAATAATAATGGTTGACTAAATAAAATAAAAGAAAAAATAAAAATGGTTGAAATTTACTTTTTTTTTTAGTTTTTAGTTAAATAAAGGAGAGATGTTTTAAATAGGCAAAAGACAATTTTTTTAAGAAATAGAATAACAATAATATATATATATATATATATATATATATATATATATATATATATATATATATATATATATATATATATATATATATATATATATACACACACACACACACACACACACACATTTTCACAAAAATTGATAATTTACCTTATTATATTATAATTTTTTTAATAATAAAATAAAATTATAATTAAAATAAAGAAAATTATTTTATTTTTTTCTCTATACTTTTATGTCTTTATGAATAGTATATTAGAATATTGAGTATTTAAAATTTTTAAATTTTTACAAATGAGAATTTGAATTATATGTTAAGCTTGTATTGATATAGTAGAGTAACTTTTCTCTTTGTGGAACTAGGGTTACCTTAGTCTGATTAGGGGTTTCTTCTTAGTCATATTTTTTTAAGATTTATGTTGTCTTTGTTTGTTTATTATGTTTTTCTCCTTTTGTTTCCTGAATCATGACTTAAGAATTGAAAAAATTATGGCAAAAGTTCATGCTCACTCAAAATAAAAGTAGAGGAGGTTGATCTTGGAAGGAGCTCTTCGGGGATACAAAGCATGAAAAGTGTTTAGTGGGTCATTTGTTATTTTGCAAACCTTTTAATCTTAAAGGTTTTCAAGGAGCTTTTATAAGTGCTTGGCATATATCTAGACCCTTTACAATAGAGGAAATAGGTTAGAATATGTTTATCTGTAAATTTTCCTTTAAAACTAATAAAATGAAGGTGCTATGGAATAGTTCATGGCACTATGATAGGCAGCTTATCATGTTTGGAGATTTATAAGGGGACGAACAACCATCTTCTGCAACATTAAATCATTTGCTATTTTAGGTTCATATATGTAATCTTCCTTTTAATAAGCAGGATAAGTCCTCTCTATTGCGGGTCGGATCTTGAATTGGTGAGGTGGTTGAGCTGAATGAAGAAGATGTTGATTTATGGGGAAAATATGCCATACTTTGGATTAGAGTTGATGTGATAAAACCTCTTCCTCAAGGTGCCATGATTCTAAACAGCAAAGAAAATAAAGTGTGGGTATATTTCAAATATGAAAAGCTTCTGAATTGTTGCTATTGGTGTGGCTTGTTAGGACATGTGGAAGATGAGTGTAAGAGTAAACTTGAAGTTTTGGAGGTGCAAGATTTGCAATATGGAACTCTGATTTGAGCTTCCCCTCTCAAAGCTAAAGCTGCCAAGAAGATTCATCCATCAAGGAGTGCAAATATGTAGCCTTAGTCCGTACCATAATAGAAGTTTGATTAGTAGCTGTCTATATATAGGAAATTAATTCTTGTTGACAATGAACCTAAAACTGTTAGTGTTATGCCCTTGGCCAATTGTTTAATGGCCATACTTTGACATTGTCAGATTTCTATTTTATTAATAAAGAGGCATTTTTATTATTATTAGCTAATTCTAGTATTATCCTTGATTAGTTAATTCTACTAAGATCATCAAGTACATGACATGATAGTAAAACTCTTAGATGATATTAGAATTTTAATCTAAATATCCCTAGTTGATTATTGTTGTACGAACAATAATGAATAAAGACTAGTATGAGGTTGATTGGTGATTAAGTTTTACTAATCATGTATATGAGATATTAAGTCAAACTTATAGATACATATTGTCACGACCCAAAACAGGGGCCATGACCGGCGCTAGGGAACGGGAATTCTTTCGAATCCGGAACCCGTAGCAAGCCTAAAAATAAAATAAATCATGCAATAATAACAATAACAGTAATATATATATGCAGCGGAAATAAAAATCTTAAATATCATAATAACATTTTCATCACTGGATTTGAATCAAATCTCATTACATATATATATAATCTTTCAGTACAAATCCAGTTTCAATATAATACATCTCTTTAAATAAAATACATGAAATCCAATACTTTAATTCACAACTACTGCAGTATCTAGATTATAAAATAAGACTCAAGTAAATGATTTACACAAAGAAGCCGGGGCGGAAGAAATCCGACGTATCGACCTGCTATTGAGGTCTGAAGAAGTTGACTCTCCTGAAAAATAGTCAACGGAGGGGAGTCAGACCTCACTGGGTGAATTACTATAATATATATACATACACACTAAGTGATAATGCATACAATCAACAGTATATATATATCTAATATACATACAGGCAAATACACACAGATGCAATAAGATTCATTTTGTATATTTTATTGAAAATCATCTTTTATGAAGGATCACATAGAACCCTAGAATATCGCAACCTCAGAAAATAGTGTTAAACAACACTCTAGCCATACAGGCTCACTTAGTCCAAATATATCCACTTAATCCATTTAGACAGTAGACTGGCCCCGAGACACTAAGTCAACCGAGCTCCAGCAGTCTGACTGCCAGTGTGATTGGCCCCGAGACACTTGGTCAACCGAGCTCTAGCAATCACACCTCCAAACCATATCTCACACATATCAATAATCATATCAAATCAATATCCACAAATGGTTAGTAATATAGCCTAAAGCTATAGGCGTACCGGTACGTACTCGGTCCTAGTGCTGCCCACTAGGTAGCACGTTCTATCGATATCCTTCATCATTAATAATATAAAAGATTCATTCACAAAAATAAATGATGCATGAACGTAAATGAAATAACAATATAATCCATATATATACCAGAAATATACCAAAAGTAAACCAGGTATATTTCGAGTATATATACGTCAAATAAATCCAATCAAATTATAAATTAAACTAGAAATATATTTAAAAACATTTTAAATATATTTTATTAACAAAACATGTATATAATTTATTATATACCAAAAATAAACCAAAAATATACTTAATATAAACTTAGGAAATAATCAAATTATTTATGCATATTTAATCAACATAAAACATGCATTTCTAAATCATGCATCCTAAGCATATATATATAGTATTGTAACTCACCTAGTGCGCTCCACGAGATGAATCCGACGAGCCTGGTCCACTAGCCCTCGGTCTCGGCATAACTAAACAAGCAATAAATAATAGACATCAGAATAAACCCTAACAGAAATCCTAGAATTGGATCTAGAGTATTTAACACAGAATCAGAAATTAGGGTTCGACCAGATATCACATTTTACGAGAATTCTACCGAAAATCCGGCAGAACCTCCCCTGTAAAACGGACATCTCTCTACTCAAAAGAGTAGAGCCGACCCTGCAAAGAAATACACTTTGAAAAATTACACAAGGTACAATCAAAATCTCACGGTCGGACTCCAAACTACAGTCCATCGACCGGGGTCCACAAACACAGAATAATTCCGAAAATACCAAAAATACCCTTAAAACCTAAAAATACATTTTATAGGTAGAAATTATATAATTAACCTTAAAACACTGTAAAAACCGATAAAAACTCATTTTATTAGTAAAACCGTATATTATATATATAATTGAAAATAATTCACGAAAAATAGTTTTAATTAGTTAAAAATACCAAATAATTTGTAGAAATCATTTTTATACCTTAAATAACTATTAAAACCAATTAAATTACATTTTTAGCCAATTTAGAGTAAAATTACCAAAATACCCCTATATATATAAATATACTTAAATTACTTCAAAAATTCACCAAAAATTATACAATTATCCAAAATTAATTTTCTCAACATATTTATCAATAATATCAATAATTAAACTCAATTAACCAATTAAATTCAAATAAAAGCACATTTAACCGTAATTTTCCAAAATTCCATAAACTTCAATAATTCAAAATAAATACTTAGAAATTCATAAAAATTCCAAATAAATTCCTATAATTCATTTCAACACCTAATTTAACCATAAACTCCAATTTCATAATTTAAATAATTAATTTCCGAAAATTAGAAAATAATATTAAAATATTCAAAAATAGCCAAAAATCGAAACAATCTCCAAAAATTCTACAAAAATTCATACATGTATATTGGGCTACTAGGAACAACATTTGTGAAGGGAGTTTCCATGAATCATCCAATTCAAAGCTCAAAAAAATTGAAAACCCTAATGTGGCCGAATTCGAAAAATTGAAACCTAAGCAAATCTAAACCATTTTAGCTCAAACCAAAGCTAGAATCACACTCACCGAAGCTCAAGGAGAAGAAAGAGACTGGTGGTGTCGAAAACGGTGGCCGAAAATGTGAGAAACGACAAAGGGAAGATTTTCGGCCAAAAAGGAAAACAGGGGCTGCCGGCGCTGGGGAAGGGAGCTGCTGGCGGCAGGGGACGGCTGGGAACGGTGGTGGCAAGCCGGGAGGCACACCGACGGTAGGTGACCGGAGTTGCAGCTGGAGGGAAGGGAGTCGGGCGCACGGGAAGAAGAAGAAGAAGAAGAAGAAGAAGAAGAAGAAAGAAAAAAAGAAAGGAAAGAAAAAGAAAAAAAAAAGAAAAAAAAGAAAAAAAGAAAAAGAAAAAATAAAATAATGAAATAACAATAAATAAATAAACAAATAATAAAATATTAGGGTAATATATATTAAACCCTAATTAAATAAATATACACACACATAGGCTTTATTTAGTATTTTAAAAATACGTATGAGTTCGTGTAAGTCCGAAAATATATTTAAAATAATTAATAATACATTGTTTACGTGAAAATTTCCCCAAAAATGTAAGTCCCGGGAAAATTTTATGTAAAACACTGTAAATAATACACAGTATTTAAAATAGGTTTTAAATACATATCAACTCATGAAAATGTCGTAATATATCACAAAAATTATTAACACTGTATATCCCGGTACAGTGTAAAAATATTTTAAAAACACGGGATATTACAGTCTTCCCCCCTTACAAGAATTCGTCCCCGAATTCCAAAAAGAAAAGATTACAGGATCAGGAAGGAAAGAGATACGGGTAAGAAGCTCGCATCTCAGCTTCAGTCTCCCACGTATGCTCCTCGACTCTATCGCTACGCCACAGATCCTTGACCATCGGAATCTATTTCGATCGCAACTGTCGAACTTGAAAATCAACGATCACCACAGGTTCTTCCACAAACATCAAATCTTCACTCACTTCTACACTGTCGGGTTGCAACACGTGAGAAGGGTCTGAGATATACTTCCTCCAACCGATATGCAACAGTGCCAACTCTCTCCATAATCTCAAACGGTCCGATATATCTCGGTACTAACTTACCCTTCCTGCCAAATCTCATCACACCCTTCATCGGAGATACCTTCAGAAAAATGAAATCTCCAACCTGAAACTCCACATCTTTGCGCCTAGGATCCGCATAACTCTTCTGTCTACTAACTACGGTCTCTATCTGCGCTTAATCATGACGACTTTCTCTGCAGCATCCTGAACCATCTCAGGTCCAGTCAAAGCTCTCTCACCAATCTCATCCCAACTCAAAGGGGATCTACACTTCCTTCCATACAACGCCTCATACGGTGCCATACCAATACTGCTATGGTAGCTGTTATTATATGCAAACTCAACGAGTGACAAATGATCATCCCAGCTACCTCCCAAATCCAGGACACACATCCTCAACATATCTTCCAGTGTCTGGATCATCCTCTCAGACTGACCATCTGTCTGAGGATGAAAAGTAGTACTAAAATCCAACCTAGTACCCATCGCTTCCTGCAACTTCTGCCAAAAACGAGAAGTAAACACCGAACCTCTATCTGACACAATGGACACAGGTACTCCATGAAGGCACACAATATGCTTCACATACAACTTCGCCAATCTAGCAACTGAATATGTGGCTTTCATAGGCAAGAAATGTGCAGACTTCGTCAACCTGTCTATAATCACCCAGATAGAATCGTATCCATCCTTCGAACGAGGTAAACTGACTATAAAATCCATAGCTATCCTTTCCCACTTCCACTCGGGAATAGGAAGAGGCTAAAGCTTCCCAGAAGGCTTCTGATGTTTGGCTTTCACTTGCTGACACGTCAAGCACTTAGCAACATAATCAACGACATCCTTTTTCAATCCATCCCACCAGTATAGATCTCTGATACTGTGGTACATCTTAGTGACACCTGGATGAACGCTGTAGGCTGTAGAATGTGCTTCCTCTAAGATCTCTTCTCTCAAATTATCCACATCAGGAACACATAATCTACCACTGATCCACAACACACCGTCATCATCGAGTGTGAAATCAGTGAACTTCCCTGCTCTAACATTCTCTGCAAGTTCTTCTAGAATAGGATCTCGGCTCTGAGCTGCTTTAATCCTATCCCTCAGTACAGATCGCACTTTAAACTAAGCTAGCAGTCCACCTGATCTACTAATCTTCATCATCAGACCTTGATCCACCAACAAATGCAATTCCTGGATCAATGGTCTCCTCTCAACACTGATGTGAGCAAGACTACCTGAGGACTTCCTACTCAAGGCATCTGCTACCACATTAGCTTTACCCGGATGATACAAGATCTCGCAATCATAATCCTTCAACAATTCCAACCATCTCCTCTGCCTCAAATTCAGATCTCTCTGCTGGAAAATGTACTTAAGGCTCTTGTGATCAGTAAATATCTCACAAGTCACCCCATACAAATAATGTCTCCAAATCTTCAAAGCAAAGATCACTGCAGCCATCTCAAGATCATGTGTGGGATAGTTCTGCTCATGCTTCTTCAACTGCCTCGAAGCATAGGCTATCACCCTTCCATTCTGCATCAACACACAACCAAGACCAATTCTAGAGGCATCACAGTAAACTGTGAACTTATCCACACTATTAGGCAAAGCTAACACTGGCGCTGTGGTCAACTTCTCCTTTAACAACTGAAAACTATTCTCACAAGCTTCTGACCACTCGAATCTAACATTCTTCTGAGTCAAGCGAGTCATAGGGGCTGAAATTCTGGAAAAATCCTGCACAAACCGCCTATAATACTCGGCTAAACCCAGAAAACTCCGAATTTCAGTGACAGAAGTAGGTCTAGGCCATTCAGACACTGCCTCAACCTTCTGTGGATCAACCTGAATACCTTCTTTAGACACTACGTGTCCAAGAAAAGAAACACTCTCCATCCAGAAATCACACTTCGAGAATTTAGCATAAAGCTGATGATCTCTCAGTGTCTGTAGTACAATCCTCAAGTGATATACATGCTCTTCCATACTCTTCGAATAAACCAGTATATCATCAATGAAGACTACCACAAACTGATCCACATACGGTCTGAATACTCTATTCATCAAGTCCATAAAAGCTGCTGGTGCATTAGTCAAACTAAAAGACATCACCAGAAACTCATAATGACCATATCTAGAGCGGAATGTTGTCTTAGGAATATCAGCTTCACTGATACGCAACTGATGATAACCCGACCTCAAGTCAACCTTAGAAAAGAACTGTGCACGCTATAGCTGATCAAACAAATCATCTATCCTCGGGAGAGGATACTTGTTCTTCACTGTCACCTTATTCAGCTCTCTGTAGTCAATGCATAGTCTCAGGGTACCATCCTTCTTCTTCACAAACAAGACTGGTGCACCCCAAGGAGAAACATTAGGTCTGATAAAACCTTTATCCAACAACTCTTGCAACTGCTCCTTCAATTCTCTCAACTCTGCAGGAGCCATACGATAGGGTGGCATAGATATAGGAGTAGTACCTAGAACCACATCTATACAGAACTCAATCTCTTTGTGAGGTGGTAAACTTGGCAACTCCTCGGGAAAAACATCAGGAAACTCACAAGCAACAGGAACATCTGTGAGTAACAACTTCTCCACTGAAGTTTCCCTGACCAATGCCAAATATCCCTGACAACCTTTCCTCAACAACTTCCTAGTTGTAATAGCAGAAATAAGATTCTGAGGTGCTGAACTCCTATCACCAACAAACTTAAATTCTACTTCACCAGGAATTCTGAAAGTCACCTCTTTATTCCTGCAATCTACCATGACATAGTGCTGAGATAACCAATCCATTCCCAAAATAACATCAAACTCCATCACATCCAACAGAATCAAATCAGTGGGTAATTCTCTATCTCCCATGAGAACTGGACAACCAGAAAGAACAATATCAGCGTCCAAGGAATCGCTCAGAGGAGTGGCAACAGACAAAGGAAAAGCCATCCTCGAAGCTTGCCAACAAGATTTAGAAGCAAAAACAGGAGAAACAAACGAATGCGTGGCACCCGGATCAAACAAAACCCAAGCATCCAGGTAAAAAATAGAAACAATACCTGCCATGACTGCATTAGATGCCTGAGCATCCTGCTGAGTGAGATGAAAAACTTTGGCCTGACCTCGACCTCCCTGCTGACTGGTAGAAGCCTGGCCAACACCTTTGGCACCTCCTTTAGTACCTCTACCACGACTCTGTTGTGGAACAAACTGAGTGGAACTCTGATGCTGAGCTAGTGGTAACTGAAATGGCACGGGTGCTGCACTAGCAATCGACTGCTGTGGGAATCGCGGAATCTGCTGCTGCTGATATCCGGAATAAGGACACAATCTGGCAAAATGTCCTGTCTGCCCGCATCTGAAGCATGTCAGTGGTGTCAGATAACACGGTCCCTGATGGACTCTACCACAAGTCTGACAAACACTGGCCGCTGATCCAGAACTACGACCACTACTGCTGCTCGAAGCACCTGACCCAAATCTGAATGATCTACGCTGACCTCCACGGCCATGTCTACTACTCCGATGCACTCGCTGCTGCTGTCTCTGACTCTGCTGAGTCGGACCTCGCTGCTGACTACTTGATCCAACATGAAAACTCGAATATGGAGTAGCCTGCGATCCACTCGATTGAACTCCTAGCTGGTAATAATCGGGCATCGCTTCCTGCCTAACTAATCTCAGCTCAATCTCCTTGGCTAGCTCAATCACAGACTCGAGGGTAAGGCCTGCTGTAGGCATACCAGCAAAAGCTGAACCCAAACCAGTAACGTATGTAGTGACTGCAAAATACTGTTCTTGCATCAAATCCTCAGCATATCTACCCAAACGAAGAAACTCTCAGGTATACTCCTTTACAGATCGATCTCCACGAGAAATACTGGTCAACCGGAGACGATAACTCAAACGAAGAGGCTCTGGACAGAATCTCCTCATAAATCGCTCTCGAAACTGAGCCCATGTCATCGTCATCATATAAGGCTGGATCATCTGAATGAACCAATCTAAGGCTGGTCCCTCGATAGACAACTCAATGATCATGATCCGCTGGTACTCGGTATGAGCAGTCCGAGTCCTAGTCTCAATCGCATGCAGAAAGTCTAATGGATCGGAAGTACCACCAAAAGCAATCCTGCCAACTCGGGCATAGAACAAAGCTGCCTCAGGGTCAGACATACCCTGCTGATAGGCAGGCTGAACAACTGGAGGAATAGGAACATCAAACTCAAGCTCAACAGGCTCCTCGTCCTGTAACTCTCTCTGCCTACGGCGACCTGCCGCTCCTCGAGGTCTACCTCTGCCATGACCTCTACGTCTAACTGGCTGCTCAGGAGGTAAAACCTCATCCTGAAAAGACTCATCATCCTCGGCCTCAATGATCGGTGGAGCGACACGCGCTCGCCTCCTCATACTGAAAAGACAAACGGAAAGATTCAGACAAAACAGACAACGGAGGAATAACGCTGGAAACTACAGTAAGGAATACTCATCAAGACATACTCGAACCTAATACACTGCAGTAGTCCAACAGAAAACACAACTTTAAAACTAGGGCCACAACTCACATAACTAAGCCCTGACACAGAACTCCGCTCTGATACCAACTTTGTCACAACCCAAAACAGGGGCCATGACTGGCGCTAGGGAACGGGAATTCTTTCGAATCCGGAACCCATAGCAAGCCTAAAAATAAAATAAATCATGCAATAATAACAATAACAGTAATATATATATACAGCGGAAATAAAAATCTTAAATATCATAATAACATTTTCATCACTGGATTTGAATCAAATCTCATCACATATATATATAATCTTTCAGTACAAATCCAATTTCAATATAATACATCTCTTTAAATAAAATACATGAAATCCAATACTTTAATTCATAACTACTGCAGTATCTAGATTATAAAATAAGACTCAAGTAAATGATTTACACAAAGAAGTCGAGGCGGAAGAAATCCGGCGTATCGACCTGCTACTGAGGTCTGAAGAAGTTGACTCTCCTGAAAAATAGTCAACGGAGGGGAGTCAGACCTCACTGGGTGAATTACTATAATATATATACATACACACTAAGTGATAATGCATACAATCAACAATATATATATATCTAATATATATACAGGCAAATACACACAGATGCAATAAAATTCATTTTGTATATTTTATTGAAAATCATCTTTTATGAAGGATCACATAGAACCTTAGAATATCACAACCTTAGAAAATAGTGTTAAACAACACTCTAGCCATATAGGCTCACTTAGTCCAAATATATCCACTTAATCCATTTAGATAGTAGACTGGCCCCGAGACACTAAGTCAACCGAGCTCCAGCAGTCTGACTACCAGTGTGATTGGCCCCGAGACACTTGGTCAACCGAGCTCCAGCAATCACACCTCCAAACCATATCTCACACATATCAATAATCATATCAAATAAATATCCATAAATAGTTAGTAATATAGCCTAAAGCTATAGGCATACCGGTACGTACTCGGTCCTAGTGCTGCCTACTAGCTAGCACGTTCTATCGATATCCTTCATCATTACTAATATAAAAGATTCATTCACAAAAATAAATGATGCATGAACGTAAATGAAATAACAATATAATCCATATATATACTAGAAATATACCAAAAGTAAACCAGGTATATTTCGACTATATATACGTCAAATAAATCCAATCAAATTATAAATTAAACTAGAAATATATTTAAAAACATTTTAAATATATTTTATTAACAAAACATGTATATAATTTATTATATACCAAAAATAAACCAAAAATATACTTAATATAAACTTAGGAAATAATCAAATTATTTATGCATATTTAATCAACATAAAACATGCATTTCTAAATCATGCATCCTAAGCATATATATATAGTATAGTAACTCACCTAGTGCACTCCACGAGATGAATCCGACGGGCCTAGTCCACTAGCCCTCGGTCTCGGCGCAACTAAACAAGCAATAAATAATAGACATCAGAATAAACCCTAACAGAAATCCTAGAATTGGATCTAGAGTATTTAACACAGAATCAGAAATTAGGGTTCGATCGGATATCACGTTTTACGAGAATTCTATCGAAAATCCAACAGAACCTCCCCTGTAAAATGGACATCTCTCTACTCAAAAGAGTAGAGCCGACCCTGCAAAGAAATACACTTCGAAAAATTACACAAGGTACAATCAAAATCCCACGGTCGGACTCCAAACTACAGTCCACCGACCGGGGTCCACAAGCACAGAATAATTCCGAAAATACCAAAAATACCCTTAAAACCTAAAAATACATTTTATAGGTAGAAATTATATAATTAACCTTAAAACACTATAAAAACCGATAAAAACTCATTTTATTAGTAAAACCGTATATTATATATATAATTGAAAATAATTCACGAAAAATAGTTTTAATTAGTTAAAAATACCAAATAATTTGTAGAAATCATTTTTATACCTTAAATAACTATTAAAACCAATTAAATTACATTTTTAGCCAATTTAGGGTAAAATTACCAAAATACCCCTATATATATAAATATACTTAAATTACTTCAAAAATTCACCAAAAATTATACAATTATCCAAAATTAATTTTCTCAACATATTTATCAATAATATCAATAATTAAACTCAATTAACCAATTAAATTCAAATAAAAGCACATTTAACCGTAATTTTCCAAAATTCCATAAACTTCAATAATTCAAAATAAATACTTAGAAATTCATAAAAATTCCAAATAAATTCCTATAATTCATTTCAACACCTAATTTAACCATAAACTCCAATTTCATAATTTAAATAATTAATTTCCGAAAATTAGAAAATAATATTAAAATATTCAAAAATAGCCAAAAATCCAAAAAATCTCCAAAAATTCTACAAAAATTCATACATGTATATTGGGCTACTAGGAATAACATTTGTGAAGGGATTTTCCATTAATCAACCAATTCAAAGCTCAAAAAAATCAAAAACCCTAATGTGGCTGAATTCAAAAAATTGAAACCTAAGCAAATCTAAACCATTTTAGCTCAAACCAAAGCTAGAATCACACTCACCGGAGCTCAAGGAGAAGAAAGATACTGGCGGTGTCAAAAACGGTGGCCGAAAATGGGAGAAACGGCAAAGGGAAGATTTTCGGCCAAAAAGGAAAACAGGGGCTGTCGGCGCCAGGGAAGGGAGCTGCTGGCGGTGGGGGACGGCTGGGAACGGCGGTGGCAAGCGGGGAGGCACACTGACGGTAGGTGACCAGAGTTGTAGCTGGAGGGAAGGGAGTCAGGCGCACGGGAAGAAGAAGAAGAAGAAGAAGAAGAAGAAGAAGAAGAAGAAGAAGAAGAAGAAGAAGAAGAAAAAAGAAAAAAAGAAAGGAAAGAAAAAGAAAAGAAAAAGAAAAAAAAGAAAAAAAGAAAAAGAAAAAATAAAATAATTAAGTAACAACAAATAAATAAACAAATAATAAAATATTAGGGTAATATATATTAAACCCTAATTAAATAAATATACATACACATAGTCTTTATTTAGTATTTTAAAAATACGTATGAGTTCATGCAAGTCCGAAAATACATTTAAAATAATTAATAATACATTGTTTACGTGAAAATTTCCCCGAAAATGCAAGTCCCGAGAAAATTTTACGTAAAACACTGTAAATAATACACAGTATGTAAAATAGGTTTTAAATACATATCAACTCATGAAAATGTCGTAATATATACACAAAAATTATTAACACTGTATATCCAGGTACAATGTAAAAATATTTTAAAAATACGGGATATTACACATATTTAGGGAAATGATGTACTGGATTGACCCCCACTATGAGATTATCACATGGATTATTGTCATAGATAATTCTCATAATAGTAGTATTATTTGAGTCCTATGACCTAAGATCACCATGGTTTCTTGCATGATAAGTTCTATATTTTGACACAGCCTTACACCATACTTTAACCGGATGGTAAAATAGGTTATGGTTGGATATAAATGAGTTATGGAGGAGTGTAAGTGATTAAGATGGAATTGGTCCCTCAATTATTTTAAGAAGGTATTTATTAGGCCCCTCGATGAGTTAGACTGAAGAGAAATGCATGGCCATGCTAGAATGATAAAAAATTATCAATATTAGTCTACTTGGGATTGAGAAATAATATGATTGAACAATATAAGGATAACATAATCCATGCCTTATGTTTAATCAGGATATCATATGACAAAAAGGCTATAGTACACACTACATATTAGGTTTATGTCAGATTATTGGCCTTTACACAACTTGGGTAGTCATAATGTCTTGTTAAAGACCAATTATGACTTGTGGGCTAAAATGGGAATTTTAGGTCCACTGCCAACATTGTGTAAACCTATAGGGTTGCATACTTAGAACAAGCCTAAAGCAGTCTTGGGTTAATAAGCCCAACAATTATCTTTATGTAAGATTAAATAAATAAGTGTGTGTGTATATATATATATATAAGGTAAGAGTTATCTAAATAAATAGGAAATTATTCTAATTTGGAATTAGAATCAAAGTAGAAAAGGAAGTCTAATCTTACCAAAACTGTTTTAGTAAGAGAAACCCTATATAGGATGTATATATAAAAATCTCTTATTCTAGGGTTAGCAAAGCCATATTCTCCTCCTCCTTCTACTACGTCTTTTATGAAAAGAAAAACATATAAAGAAAAACTAAGTTATGTGACAATAAAGGTGCTAGCACACTAACACCGCTTTAGATCACCTTATTCGTGTGGATACCATAGAGGGCATGACCTTTTAGTGATGTCTCAATCTGACAAGGAATATGTAAAGCTCGAGGTAAGGTGTCACTAGTGTGAACCCCCTCTCCTCCTTCCAATGTTCTTACTTAGAAATCATCTTGGTGAGTTTTGGAAAACCTTCTCAATCGATCTAATTTGAATTATATGGATCAAAGTTATGGGTTTTTTATGATTATAAGTTTTTTTCCACTGCATTTTACATAATGAAACCCAATAAAAACTACTTCGATGGGGGCATATAAAGAAGTATCATATGTTTGCCCCAATCGTGCTACTAAGCAGTCACTTATGATAGAATCGTTACATATTGGGGTGCCTCTTACAAATTATGCTATAGAGTCTGAGAATGTTAATGAGCATTTGCTTCTATACTATTGCTAATAATAGTGAAGTGCCTTTCTCGAACACTGTTGTAACTACTTCACTTAGGAAGTTAAAAAAATTTATGTGTCAATCTACCAATGCTGAGAAGGGAAGTTAAATCGCTCATCTGAGTGTGTTTTCTAATCCAAAAAGGTAGACGGGTTCATAAATGCCTGATGCAATGGAGATTGATATAGTTTCAAAAAAAGGAAAAATTATTTATCAAGATGCTTTTGAGATGTCAGATTACGAGGTGGAGACTGGGCTCCAGTCATATTAGGAATTATGAAAATCTTTAGTTGGAATGTCCAAGGTAGGGAATCCTTGGACATTGAGAGCTTTGGAATTTTTCTTACATGCAAATTCCCTAGATTTTATTCTTCTTATGGCAACCAAACTAAATTGGATTAAATAAAGAGTGTGTTTTTAGATTATTTTTATTTTCATGTTGATTATGTTGGTCGCTCAAGAGTGTTTATGCTTCTATAGAGAAAGTCCTTTTCATTTTCTATTATGTTATATAATTCATATTGCATTGCTTTTAGTGTACTAGATAATGTAAATGTTGTTTGGTTACATGGTAGTGGAATTTATGGTAGCCAAAGGTGAATAATAAGCACAAAACATGATAGCTCCTTTTTAATCTTCTTCCTAATTTATAAGTCGCTTGCATCACCTTTAGGGATTTTAATGAAGTTCTATACAACCATGAAAAACTTGTGGGTACTTTAGGAAATATGAATAATATGGACCAGTTTTAGCATGTCCTTAATTAGAGCCAGTTTACTGAATTAGGATATTTGGATCCTCCTTTCACTTGGGATAATAAAAGAAGGGGATTAGCTCTCATCCGGGAAAGACTGGATCATTTTTTTAGGAATAAGTTATTGATAAATCTAATTATACTCTTTTCAGTTTTGCACTTTCATGCTTCGGATCACTTGCTTACCCTATTTCAATTTGATGTTTCATTAGGTGATCAACCATTAAAAGTTAAGAACTTCCACTTTGAAATGATATGGGTAATGGATCCTCAATGTTGTTAGGTGGTTAGTAAAACTTGGGCATCAAATGAGCCAGTTTCAATGTAGCTGGATATTGTCTTAAAACTTGAAAGGTGCACTTATTCACTTTTACATTAGAGCATGTGCAATTTTGGCTTATTGTGTAAAACTATTAAGCTTAAGTTAATTGAATTAAATTCTTTGCAAATGTCTAATATTTATAGCAACAATATGGATGCTTAGTGTAAACTTCAAGGTAAGATCAATGATCTTTTGTCTAAATAGGATGATTATTGTAAACAACGGTCAAGGGTTCTATGGATAGAGTCTGGTGATCGTAACACACCATACTTTCAAAAGAAAGCTTCGGGTTAATGCCAACATAATTTTATTAATTTTTTGAAGGATGAGAATGGAAGGATTCATAAGGGTGAGAATGCTATTGGTGGTAATGTGGAAAGGTATTATTTTTAGTTGTTTACTTCCTCTAAACCTGATTCCTTTACATGTTCTATTGATTCCATTGATTCTTGCCTTACCATCAAAGATGCCCAGTGGATTGTTGCTCTATACATAAAAGATGAAGTTATACTTGTTTTAAAGTAGATGCATCCTAATAAAGCATAAAGACCAGATGGAATGTCAACGCTTTTTTTATAAAAAAATTTAGGATATAAAAGTTATGTTAGATTTCTTGTAAAATGGAATCATGCCATCGAGTTTGAATCATACAACCATTACTTTGATACCAAAGTTTAAATCACAAGAAACTCTGAGATCTTACAACTATTAGTTTATGTAACGTGGCGTATAAACTAATATCTAAGGTTCTAATATTCTCCCCCCTCTTATACATGAGACCTAGAGTGCTTTTATTTCTGATCATCTAATTACCAATAATGCTATGGTTGCTTTGGAGATCTTTCATTCTATGGAACATCATATTTAGGGTAAGAAAGGGGCTATAACAGTTAAGCTAAATATGAGGAAGGCTTATGACAAAGTTGAATGAGAATATTTTGAGTAGATTTTAAAGAAGATGGATTTTTCTGTCCACTTCATTAGGTTAGTTTTAACATGCCTTTCCTTGGTGTCTTTCTTTTTTAATATTAATGGGAAAATTAAGGGCTTCGAACAACCTAATAAAGGACTTAGGTAGGGAGATCCTTTATCTCCATATCTTTTTCTCTTCTGCACTAAGGGCCATTCAGCTCTAATTCAAAAAATAATCTCTTAATGATAACTCTATCCAGTAAAGGCTTCTTATACTAGTCCTTTTATTTCACATCCCTTTTTTTTATGATAGTATTTTGTTTATGAAAGCTACAAAACAGGAGGCACATTGTATTAAATAGATTTTAATGATCTATGGCCTGGAGTCGGGACAATAGGTGAATTATAATAAATCTAATATTCTTTTTAGCAAGAAGTTGGTGACAAAAAATAAAAGATATTCTATCCATGAAGTCAGTGATAATCATGTTCACTATTTGGGTTTACCTATAGTTATTAGCAGCTCTAAATAACCATTTTTTTAAAGATTGGCTTAAGAAGAATTCACAAGGTGGAAGGAAAAATTTCTTAGTTATGCTGGTAGGGAAATTTTAATTAAGGTTGTCACACAAGCTATTCCTCAATACATAATAATGTGCTATGCTATCCAATCTCTTTTGGTTGGATCTCTAGTCTTATATTAATTCTTTTTGGTGGGGTGATATGATAGAGCATAAATGTATTCATTAGCTCAATGGAGATAAATTGGCTATGCCAAAACACTTGGGTGGGTTGGGTTTCTGTAACTTATGCCATTTCAACACTGCACTTTTAGCCAAATAGGGTTATCGGCTTGTTTGTAACCTAACTTTTCTATGTGCACGTATCCTTAAGGCTACTTCTCTTTTTGTTCTTTTTGGGATGCTACTATAGGGTATTGCCCAAGTTTTCTTTGGAAAGTATTCTCAATGCCAGACCTGTTCTTGAGAAAGGTGGATGTTGGCCAGTTGAAAATGGGAACTCCATTCACATTTGGGATGATTAATGGATTCCTAGAGTGCAAGGTATGAAACCTTTAGTGTCGTTAGATATTGATAACTATCGTGTGGTTGTAGATCTTATTGATTATGATAAAAAACATTGGGATGTAGCTTGGTAGCTTGGGTTAGAGAAATTTTTCTTCCTTCCAAGGTAGAAGCTATTTTGAAGATTGCACTTAGTTTTTGATTGCTTACTGACGTTTTTTATTGGACTGTGACACATAATAGTGATTATAGTGTTAAAACAAGCTATCATTTAGCACTGTTAATGGCTCAAAGTCAGCTTCCACCATCATCATCATTGCCTCAGTTGAGTTCTTAGGTCTAGAAGCAAGTTTAAAAGCTTAATGTTGCACTTAAAATTAAAATCAAATTTTTCTTTGGCGAGTTTTCCATAACATTCTACCATGCAATGATGTGTTGAATAAGCAAAGAATGAGTGTTCCAAATCAGTGCTTCCTATATGGTAGTTATGCTGAGACTCTGATTCATGTTTTTAAAAAATGTTCATAGGTCTAAGGGGTGTGGCTTATTTCTCCTTTTGGTTTGTGATTTGATATGGTAAATGTTGATTTTATGTGAGACTAGTTTATTTTTATATCAAAGTACTACTCTCATTATATTCTTACCCAAATTATTTATTTCTGGTGGTATATATGGTACAATCGTAATCTATTTCGGTTGGGGCAGAAGGGATATACCGCTTAGTCCTTGGTGAAAGTGGCTATATCCAATAGCAATTTATTTATGAATCGAATTGTTACAATCAGTCTTGGGTTAGTAACTGTACCAAATGCAGGGAAGTGGTTTCCTCCACCTGTAACTGTCTTAAATATAAATTTAGATGTTGCTTTTGTTCATAACACTGGTTTTAGTGGGATGGGGATTATGGCTTGTGAAAGTGCAGGGTGGGTTATTTTTTCTGCTAGTAGGTTTGCTTCTGTCTTGCTAGACATTGAAGTTATAGAAGCCCAAACTTTATTCATCGATTTGCAGTTAACTAGTGAAAGTGACTATCAGACAATAATTTGTGAAATTGATTACTTAAGTTTGATCAAGATTTGTGACACTGTTTGAGTTCAGGGCTCTAGAAAATACACTAACCATTGTCACAAAGACATGGCGTGGAGATGAGGAGTCACCACCCAGGGTAATAACTGGGACAAATAAAAAAGGTGGTACTTGAGTCCCTAAAAGAAAGCTAACACCACAACTAGGAGATTCTGGGTACGGAATATCAACTTCTTTCAGTCTTGTATTCATTTAGAATTACTTTATGAATTACTATATTATCCTCTATTTACATGCAATTTCATATAAACCCTTATTCTAGCAATTAACTCCAAGGCAAACTGGTCATGAAATACAAGTAAATAATGCATTTATTCAAACATATAATCTCTAAATTAGCCTAATCTACATTGATTTTAATTAAATGGACTAAATCTATATATTTTTAATAAGTGAGTCTAAAGGGCCTAATTCCTTTTAATCTTAATTAAATGAACCTAAGTCTATTTATTTTAATTCTAAAAAATGGACCTAAATCTACAAATTATGAAGTATTTAAATTAGTGGGCCTAGTTCTAAATGTTTTAATTCTAAGATAATCTTAAATCTACAAATTATGAAAGGCTTTAATTAGATGGGCTAAGTCTAATTAATTACATTAAATTAGGTGTGTCTATGTCTAATTTACTAAATGAGCCTAAGTTATCTCTAACCTAAAATCTAATTAATTATGAGCCTAAAATGCATTTTAATTAATTAAACCTAAAAAAACCTAAGTTTAAATGGGTTAAAACCTCATGTGAGCCTAGGGCCTAAAACATATAAAAATAAATAAACAAACATAAAAAACAAATAAAGCATATTAAAATAATTAAATAAAAGATCAAATAACTAATTAAATTAATCCCTTCTAATACCCTAATTTTCATGCAATCCTAAATTAATTTATTTCCTCCATTGATTTTAATTAATTACCCAATTGAAACCCTAATTTTACTAATCAATTAATTAAAATAAACAAACAGCCACACACAATTCCACTATTCCCACTATTGAGGCTATTACAATAATCTATTGAAAATAATAATAAAAATAATTAATACAACCTCAAAAATCAATAAATAAAATAAAACAATAAAATAAAATAATAATAAAAAACGCTAGAAACTATATCTCTATAAAGTCTTATCCATGATATTCTATGGACCTCTTATGGATTTGACTCTCCAAGTATGATCATCATGTGTTTTCTTTCATAATCACCATAAAAAGAATAAAAATTATGATTAGTGAATAAATAATAACAATAATAAAACAAAATTAAAAAAATTAATAAAATCAAAAGAAATAAAATAAAATAAAATAAGAAAAAGATGATGCTTATGGATGATTTTAATGGAGTACTCCTCAGATTTTGTAAAATCACCATTCTTGATAGGTCTTCGAATATAGTTTTTCAAAAATTCTCCAAAGATCTTTATTTAAGCAAAAGAATTTATAGAGAATAAGATATTTTTTTCTCTTTTCTTCCCCTCTTTCTTTTTCTCTCTTTTTCTTCTTTATTTTTCGTCTTCTTTCTTTTTTCTCTTTTTTTTTTTGTTTTTGCTCTCCTCTTTTGCTTTTCAGGAGCCAAAACACTCCTTATATAGTGAGACATCTTCAAACCCTAATTATAAATTGATTCCTAAAAAACTTCTATTTCCTTAAAAATATTATCAAAATAAGTTTAGGAGAATTTCAGACAAATTAGGACTCAAGAAAAAGATTTTTTTTTAGAAAATTTGAGAACCCGGGCAGAAGAGGTCTAATTCCGACTACAATTACACAATTCCAATCGGAATTATAAAATTCTGACCATTTTTTAACTTTTAATTACAAAAAGGTCCTTGAAAGAATTTAAGTTTTGCAATTAGGTCCTTAAAAATCATTGCAATTTAGTCCATGAAAACATTAAATCATTTTTTTGAGAAATGCAATCAGACCTCTAAAGTTTCAAAGTTCAAGTATTGAAGACCTATTCATGACATTTTCATCATTGGAGTCTTTTGTCGCATCCATAACTCATCATCCCGAAATTGGATGTCTACAGTTGTGTGATGACATTTATTTTTTAGCTTCTTCTTTTAGTTCAATTTCTTTTGCTTATGTTCATAGAATAACTAATCAAGTGGCACATTCTATAGTGCAATATGTTTTTCGTAGTAAGGAAGACTTTTTCCTTCCTCATTCTATGCCAAGTTCATGTGTAAGTTGTACTTTGGAGGATTGTCCTCTTTCTTTTTAATATAATCTTGTTATGTTTTTTTGAAGCTTGTATTCATATTGTAATAAAAATTTTGATTGCTATTGATTCCCCCCTATTATCAAAGGCAAATTTTTTTATTACTAATAAGGGAGACTATTCTTTAAAGAAAAAGACATTCAGTTTAGGAAAAGTAATGAAAGTCCTACAAGATTAAGGAACTCAAATCCAACTAGATTTGAGTTATATATGCCTATATATACTCCTTATGTTTTTCATATATTTTTATTCAGTTTATTCATATTCATATTCTCAATATTCATAATTAATTATATATATCCTTTACCTATCCAATATACCTAATACTAATTTAAACATCAGAGTACTTGTGGGACAAATTCAACAAGTTCACCTAACTTTTCTTATATATGTAGGTTCTACAACTGAGTTAATTTCGAAGTTATGAGGTGATGTTGCTTTTGAAAACAAATTCCACAACTCACATTTTATAGATATGTCAAACAATATTATATTGCTGCTTGTCAAAATTGATAAGTTTTATTTCTTACACTTTACATCTAATTGAAGGCATACAGTTACATAACATAAATAGGCAACACACACCCTGAGAGCCCTGAACTTTTTGGCTTTTTGGCTTTAGGCCCCTTAAGTTTTGTTTTGTATATTTAGGCCCTTAAATTTCACAGGTTTAAAGTTTTAAACCCTTCTATCAATTTTTTACACAAATTATTTTCTTTTGGTCCCTGAAGTTTTATATTTCTGATATTTATACCATTTTTTACTTTTTAATACTTATATCACTTTTAAAATATTTTCACCGGTAAAAAATAAATTTACATATTTTAATTTCTAATATTTGAAATTATTATAAGCATATTTAAATAATTTTAAATTTTAAAAATAAACAAACAAGTTAATGCCAAGATAAAACAATTATAATAATACTACTATTTTTTACAATATTTTAAATTATTGTGAATAAATTATTATAATATATATATTTTTTTCATGTACACAAAAAGTATGATAAAAAAATGAAGGTTAAGATAATGGTTATAAAAATTTTGAGTTGTTTAAAAAATCTATCACTATTTATGGTAATGTACAGACATGTATTGGTATCCACTATTTATAATATTTATACTATAAAAAATTATTCAAAATAATTTAATTAAAATTTTGTACAAAAAACTAAAAAATGTATTAAAAATATAAAATTTAAATTTGAAGGAATTATAAAATATTTTTTTTATCATTATCTCTTTTAATTATGACATTCATTTTCATCATAATATTTTATTTTAAAAATATAAGTTTTATTGAAAATAAAACTAGTATAATTTAAAATATTGTAAAAAGATAGTAGTTTTACTATATTTTTTTAATCTTAACATTAACTTTTTTACTTATTTTTAAAATTTAAAATTATTAAAAAATATATCTAAATTTATTTTTTAATTTAAAATATTAAAAATTAAAATAAGTAAATTTATTTTTTTATCGATGAAAACATTTTAAAAGTGATATAATTGTTAAAAGGTAAAAAATGGTATGCATCTTAGAAATATAAAACTTTAGGGAACAAAAATAAATAATTTATGTTAAAAAATTAGCTGAAGGGTTTAAAATTTTAAACCCATGAAGTTTGAGGGTCTAGATATACAAAATGAAACTTGAGGGGTCTAAAGCTAAAAAGCCGATAAGTTTAGGGGCCTCATTAGAAATAATAGACTAGCTATAACTCATTATATATGTTTACTCATATATCTACATATAGATGTATATTCATTAAAATAAAATAGTAAAATATATCATCATAGTAGTATGCATGGAAATTGAAAAACATGTACCAATCATGCTGATATATCTTTATGAATATGTTTAGAACTTACTATTAATTTATGAAGGAGATCGAAGGATCCCTAAATTTTTTTCCTTTGTCTACTGTTATAGTTAAAGAAAATATATTTACTAGCCACGAGCATGAATGCTACTATGGGTGCCTTATTAGGGCTACATCACTTGATTAGTAAAAGTCCATTAAACTCTCGGCATTGCACTAACCGTGATCAAAACTAACTGATGGCGTCAAACACCATGTTGAGCTACACTAATGGTAAATGTCCATCCTTTGTTATTCATTATAAATAAATTATGATTCATTATAGGTATCCATCATATGGGCATACAATAAAAACTTGGTACACACTAGCACTACGTGTGCCTGTCAATACTTAAAATGCGCTCAGATCAATGCCAACACTTTACGTGTGCTTGATCCAAAATTAATCAATGTGTACTTAGTTCAAAATATTATAGCATTACATGTGCTCAGCAAGCTAGCACCCTATGTGTATTCGACAGGCCAACACTTTATGTGTGTATATTTAAGAAACCACCAGAACTCTATACATGCTTAGTCAAATCTCAACAACATTCATAAGTGCTCAAAGATGAAGTCTTAACAACACTCGTAGATACTAAAAAATAATCAAAATTCAATAAATATCATACATGCTTAAAGCCATAACACCATAAGCACAAGCAAGAGGATGTAGTAATTCAGTCGGACATAAATATCCAAGCAACACTCAAAGGGGAACTCTTGATACCCCATGTCACCAAAGGTAAATAATTTTATTCTTAATAAGGGAGATTATTCCATAAATAAAAAGACATCTGGTTTAGGAAAAATAATAAAAACCCTATAAGACTAAGGAATTCAAATCTAATCAATTTTAAGATATATATACCTCTTACGTATTTGATGTATATTCATTCAATTCATTCTAAAATATTCCCAATATTATTTGTATTATATTAATTTCATATTTATTCTCTCAAATACATAATACTAATATAAACATTGAAGTTCTTGTAGAGGAAATGAGTTCACCCTAACTCTTCTCCTATATATAAATCTACAAATGAATTAATTTCAGAGTTATCAGATATCATTATCTTGCATTATTTCTATTACATGAAACAAATAAAACATAGTATCTACTTAAGATTCAATGGCAGAGAGTAATGTGGAACAGGAATTACATTAAGATAACCTTTTCTTCTTATTATAGAACAAAATGCTTCAATTATGTCAATATCTTGTGGCCTTAAACCGCCAGCCAATTTCCAGTTAAAATGGTATAAGAGTTTTGCAAGTGGAAGCTCTGCATTAGCCATGGCTAACAAAATGCCTGAACACATTCTTTTTCCAGCACCAAATAGAAGGAGTTCAAAGCTGACTTCTCTATAATCACTTAAAGTGTCAACAAATCTATCTAGGTAAAAAATTTCAAGGTTTGTCCAATAACTTGGATCTCTTCCAATGGCCCAAGCATTGATGAGAACTTTAGTTTTGGCATGTACTTTATATATATTAATCTCACATGTCTCTATGCATTCTTTTGGAATTATTGGTGTTGAAGGATGTAACCTTAGGGTTTCTTTAAGGATTGCTTTCAAGAATTTTAATTCTTGTAGGATTTTTTCATCAACATGAACATGATTGTTTCCATTTTGATTGAAGACTTGTCTTACTTCTTCTTGTGCCCTTTTTAATGTTTCCAGACTTCTTACTAATTCTGATATTGCCCATTCTATAATTTTTGATGATGTGTCACTTCCTATAGTAATCCTATCCTAACATAATATCATCGAATCATGTCTAAGAAAATCATGAACATTCAATTATGTATAAAATTTAAGTACTTGAATTTTCACTGATTTTGATTAAAATCCTAAGATTATACCATGTTATGGTAAAATAAAATTCTATTCTCATTTTATAAATTTTCTGTAAAAAAATTATCAATTTATGATAATCTATGTAAAATATATAAAAGCAAAAGATATGTATTTTGCCATACGAGGATAAATTTTGCCATATGGCACTTTTGCTTCTAACATTTTTTCTTTAATTTTTATATTTAGTTTTTTTTTTTACTTTAAAACATATTAATGAGCATTAATGTTTTATATTTTTTTAACTTCTCATATTTCTAACTGTATTTAGTTAATTTTTATAATTTATTATTTTTTTTTTTTTTGCTTTTTAACATTCTATGACAATTCCACTTCTTTCTATTTTTTCTAATTTTTGTATTGTATTTTATCTTCATTTCATAAATTTTACTTTTAACGTACACCTTTTTAATTGCCTTGAGAAACTAAAAAGGCTTTATTTTTAAATTATTTTAAAAATTTAAAGAGTTATGAATCATAATCATTATTTTATTTTATAAATTTTACCTCTAACCTGCATCTTTTCATTTGTCTTAAAAAACTAAAAAGTCTACATCTTTTAATTATCTTGAAAATTTAAAGAGTTTTGAATCATAAATTATTATGATTAATTTTTACTTTCCCTTAAGTTATATACTATTTTTGACCTTTCGTATATTTTCTCATATACCTATATAAAATATATAAAAGCTAAAGATATGTATTTTGTCTAGGGTTGTGCACGGATTCTGGAGAACACGAACCATCCTAAAAAACTAAACCAAAAATACATAAAACTATCACAACCCAAACCAGGAAGTCATGACCGACATTAGGGAACGAGAATTTTTATGAATCTGAAACCCGTAGCAAGTTTAAAAAAAAAACTCATGTAAACATATCACAAAAATACCTCATAATTTAAAACTTTAATTAATATAAAAGAAATCCTCATATCATAACATAATAAAATATATTCATACAATTATTCAAATATAGAATCTTGATCTAAAACATAACGGATACAACAACAAGATGCATTACTACTGCAGTGTTTACTAAAATAAAAGAAAAGTATTGGTTCAAAGTTTACACAGATCGGTCGGTGAAGAAAGAATCTAGCAAATAGAAGTAAGGTGGAGGTTTGAAGTAGAAGATCCTGAAAAAATATTTGAGGGGGTCAGACCTCACTGAGCGAATTATTATTATATATATATATACACAACCTAAAAACATAGACACTCAAGTATCAGTATAATAATATATTTATATTTATTTAATATATAGATGCATTTTATACAGATGCTCGAAATCCATATCTATTATAACAATAAATGTAGAAAAATTTTTAGTGGAGGATTAAAGTAGAATCCCTAAATTTTCGCAACCTCGATCACTGTATTTCCTTAGCCAATAGAATTTCCATATCTTTAAAATATTCTTTATCCAACATTTTGGCAATGAAATGGCCTCAAGTATGCAAATAATCAACTGAGGATCCGTAGTTCCACTACCAGTGCTAATTGGCCCCGAGTATTTTACAGGTCAACCGAGGATCTGTAGTCACACCCTTTATCCATCATTCACCAGAATCATTATTTCCATATCTGAAATCAATCAAAGTTCAAAGCCTAATATCTAGCGTACTATTGCACAACAACCCTAATGTGACCCACTAGTTGATATGTTCTACAACTATCCTCTAAAACGTTATCTCATAATTTAAAATAATGGAATTCACAATAAAATATGAACAATATCCATTTTCATAATTAAATAATAACATGTAAATATATATGAAAAAATATATATTCGAAATAATCATATAATAACAATTTAATGAATTAAAGCATAATAAAAATTCATATTTATTAAAAATATGGATGCTCACAATATATTTTCTACATACAACATATACATATAATAATTACTCATAATTCTATCGTGCTCCTCTGTCTTGACTCGGTTGGCTCGATCTGATAAGCTTAGCTTGCAGAGCAACTAATGAAAATAATAATAATACTATTATATTAGAATCGAAATCCTAATTTTATACTTCTAGAATTTCTAGAGAGTGACTCAATTTAGGACATGACCTGATAAAAAATTCAAAACTCAGGACTGACTTGATGTCACATTTTATGAGAATTCTACCAAAAATTCGACAGAGTCTCTTCTGTAAAACGGACGTCTCTCTACTAAAAGTAAAGTTGATCTTGTAGCAAACACACTTCAAATATTCACAAAACTTAACTCCTTTGGTTGGGCCCCCAAAACTACAATTATTTCCCAACTAAGAACCAACATAATCAAAATCAATAAAATAATAATAAATACTAATAATTCACCAAAACTCATAAAAATCATAAAATACCACAATTCAATTTATTTAAATAATAAAAGCATCAAAGATATTTATTTTCCAAATTAAACAATAAAATCTCATTCATAATTAAATTATATTAATAAAACCCATTTTTCAAATATTTGAAATTAAATAGCATAAAATACCAATAATTATCTAAATTGCCCAAGTGTATAATAAAAATAACTAAAAATTCATATAATCTAAAGAAATAGATAAAACTATTATTCGAATATATTTTAGGAAATTATTATTAATTAACTAAAAATAGTAAATAATTCATAAGAATTATTTTAATACTACTTATTACTCAAAAATTATCCAAAACATAATAATTAACAATAATTTCAATTAAAATATAAAAATTACTAATTTATACTAATTTTTACATAAACATTCAAAAATCCATAATAAAAATTCGAAACATAGTTTCAATAAACTTTTTTCATGAAATATGCTTAAAATAATTAGAAAAATTTATTAAAAATAAAACATATTTCCAAGCCGGGTACAATACCCATGAACAGTAATCGAGCTCAGAATAGTGCCCAAATCACAACTATCTCCAAAATCGAATTTAAATACATTTCTAGAAAGCTTAGAACTTTAATTTAACTAATCCAAGGTCAATTTAACATGAAGTAAACTAATTTAACACAAAATCAATAAATGAAATATATGAACCCTAGAACAAAATTGGAGTTGAATTTGAAGTTATTTAGGTGAATTACCTTGGGGAAAATGTAGCCCAAGGAAAAAGCTTTCGATCAACATCAATGGGTGCTCTTGATGTCACAAGAAATGTCACTGGCATGCTCTAAAAGCTACATGCGTCGAGGAGAAACCGAAAGGGAGAGGAAGATGTCGATGCTGGCAGGAGGAAGAGAAGGGAAAAGCAGGTGGTGGTGGCATGATGAAAAGAGGTGATGATGATGGTGGCTCAGGCTATCTGGTTCAGTTGCACAGGGGGGCTAGTTTGTACAGGAGAAAAGAAAGAAGAAGAGGGAAAAAAGGGAAGAGGGAAGGAAAGAGAGAAGAGAGAAAGGAAGGAAAAATTTCTTTTATATATATATAAATACACAACACCAATAATTCATAAATAATAATAATAATATTATTAAATAATATATAACAATAAAATTAGGTTTTAAATTTTAAATTAACAATAATGTCATAATTGTCACGACCCAAACCGGGAGTCATGACGGGCGCTAGAGAACGAGAATTCTTTTGAATTCGGAACTCGTAGCAAGCCTAAAAAATAAAAATATGCAATAAATAAATAAAAATATGACGGAATTAAAAATTTTCAAATTGATATATATAAAAGTAGATGCTCAATATCCTTTCATAAATAAAAGATATTCATACAATACTTAATACAAAGTATCAAAAATAAAACAATACTCTTTTGATACTTTAACACTACTATTGCAGTTTCTAGAATACAAATTAGAGTTTAAAATATATATTTACATAAAATAGTCGGGACAAAAGAACATCGGTGAATAGCTTTACTACTAAGGTCTGACAATATAAGATCTCCTGAAAAAAAATAATTGAGGGGGGGGGGGGGTCAGACCTCATTGAGTGAATTATTATAATATATATATATACACACACACACACACACACACATGCATTTCACATAAATGCCAAACTCTGCTTTTATACATGTAATTGGCTGGGTTTCCGTAAGTATACGGATTCGTACAAGTAGTAATTAAATATCAATCCCATAACGATTGCAGATTGACTTCAGTGATACTAGTTGTGTTTGTTTGTTTAAACAACGAAAAAGGGTATTTTGAATTAAACTAAGACAAAGCACAAAAAACCACAATGAAATAACAATCACTTTAGAGAGCTAGGGTTCTTATTACCAATTTAACCTTTATTTAAAATCAATTTACTGCTAAGCCATACCTAACCTTAATTCAATTTGAGGGGTTCCCAAAAATCATAGGCTTTCCTCCTAAGACAACCCTATGATTAACCAAGTAAATTGACGTTCTTAGATTTAAAGCTCTCGCCTACTAAGTGTTTGGTTAAACCAGTTTAAGCACCAACTCTTAATCAATATTAATTGCTTAAGTGTTTCTCAACTAAGAAAGAATCTAACAGGTTATTGTTTAAATCCAATACAACCTATCTCTCAACCAAGTTTTATTGTGTATATTCAATCAAAGGGTGATCAATCCTAAGAAGACATTAAGTTCAACAACAACTAAAGGATCTATATTAATGGCTTAGGTTTAATTGTGATTAGTCCATGGTTGAATTACAATAAGACCCCTAACTAATAATTTAGCTACTCATGTTAATTGTAAGAGACACAGAAAAAGAATAAAAGAAAATAGACATCATCATTAAATTAAAATTAAGAATGAATAAACACAATTGAATATAAGAAACCCCCCGTTCAATAGGAAGCTTGATGTTCTTAAATTATTATTCTCAAATCTCCAAACTAACATAAGTAAGAAAAATCCTTGTTTTTAAAAACTGATATAAGAAAATGTATATCAAAAAGTGATGAATACTAATCTTCTCTTTTTTTTTTTTTCTGTTGGCTACCCCCTTATAAAATCCTAATTATTAGCCCTAGGGTTACAACCATGCAAAATCTCCATCTTGTCCCTTATGAGTCAACAATTAAATTCGACTTCAAATATTCCAACCACTAGGTTGCACGGTCGTGTGCATTTTGCGCACGACCGTGCACATCACTTCTTTAACATTTTTGCATAATGACCTCCATTGCTTTTCAAGCCCACTTCAAGTGCCCACGGCTCCTATGTAACCTTCCTCTACTATTCTTTGACTTCCTTAAATGCATAAAAATCAACAAAAAATAAACCAACTAATACATAAAAACAAATAAACACACAAGACATGTATTAAGTACTTAACTAAATAAAAACTGAATAAAAGAAACACAAACTTAACTAAAATTGCATTTTTCCTAACACAAAGACTACTTAAAAAATGCATTTTTTACACTCATCAAATTCCCCCACACTTGAATATTTTCTTGTCCTCAAGCAAAACCTGAAAATACATATCTACCTAAAGAATCATACTCATTAACTAGCTTTAACTTGACTAACTACCATAATCTTCCTTTAATAAAAAGTTTAAAAACTCAAAATTTAAAACATCAACTGAGGTTAAGAATATATTTTTACAGTGTGAAGAGCATACTTTTCTAGTGAATATATGAAAACAAACGATTGACACTCAAGAAAAATAGAAATAAGTAGGAATCGTGCCAACAATAAAAAGGTTAAGAAGTTAATTAATCAATGTCTTCCCAATCTTAGCATCCCCCACCTTTCTTGTGTTACTCAGTGTGGAAACCTCCAAAATGGGTCTTTTGGATACTCTTACTCTTAAAGAGCATTGGAGTAAAAGGAGCATTTAAAAGATTTTTCTTTTCAATTGTAAGCTCCAAACGAGTGCGTTTTACGCTCCATCTCGCTTCTTGAATTTTTTTATAACCACTCTAAAGCAGCCTTAAATTCCTACTCACAAATACTTTTATTAAATATTAATCATCTAGATTCACTTGTTCAATAGAAAAGTAAGCATTAAGGTTCATTAAAATTTAAAAATTCCTAACCACAAGTTGCTCTTCTAATTTAAAAATTTAAAATAATCCATTAAAGGAAGATTAAGATATTTCTTCAAGAAAACTAAGATTAATGAATAAGGCTCTAAAGGTATATATGTTGCAAAAATTCAAGTGTAACAGCAAGGCACAAACACACAAAAGGGTTAAAAAAAATAAAGCATGTAGACTCTTAAAATAAAATAAACACACAAGCATACAGTCATGAAAAGAAAATAAATAAACGAAACCTAAAGAACAGTATACTCCCTTTATTCTAGTAAAACTGAAAGAGGAATATATGGTGTGACCATGATGCACTTTTTAGCTTCATTTATAGCTTTAGATCTTTTGCTTTGAGGAAGGATGCGAAAGATTTCATCAATTTGAAGTTGCAACCTTTTAGCTCTAGATTCACATCACTTCTTTAACTTCTCTATTTAGTTGGACAAATCCATAGCCATATTCCCAATCCTATTATTAGAGATATCCATCAGCTCTTTGATTTTTTTCATGATACCATCACTCCATTTTTTGGTGTTCCCTCGCTTCCTTGATTGAGCTTCACTCCCATTATCTCCTTTTTTAGTTGCATTAGGGGGTAAAGGTATTTCACCATGTTGCATTGCTATTTAGAGGATCATGTAGCATCTTCTACCCATTACATCATGAAACTCATTGAATTCGGTGATGATTTCAGCTCACACTAGGTAATCTTCATCAAGGGACTCAGCTTCTAAAGGCTCTAATTTATGTTTGGCAAATTCGAATGGAGCAAAATATAATGCTAATCCAGTGACAATATGCCCCATTGAGATCAATGCCTTTCTAGCCTGAACAACACGTCAAATAGAACACAAAAAAAAGTATGTACTATATACTTTTGTGTTAGTCTTTAAGAACCATAATATGAATAGTTCATCAGGAGAAACCCTAGTACTATCTTTTCTTCCAAAGATTGTATGTGCCATGAATTTATGCATGATTAAATATGAGTGATCTTTGATCAAACCACTAGTCATTATTTGACCCTCATAAACTTTATCACCTCTAGTGATTTCATGCTAAAAACTAATCATATTATAATCCATAGGAGGTTGACAAACACCTCCTTGAGGAAAACTAAAGATTTGAGACATGATTTCATAGTCAAATAAATATTTTTTCCTAAAGAACCTACATGAAAAGATTCCTAGAGGTGCATCTAGAATCTTAAATATAGTGTAAAATTCTATTGTGAGTTCAAAGAATACATCATATTGGGCTGTAGCCAATTTAAACCACCCTAATTTATTGTAAAACACATCTATGGTTCCCTTAATACCTATATTTGACAGTACCTCATCATCAAAGTATTTTGGCTTGCCAAATTTTCTCTTGATTAAGGAGCAGAATCTCTTCCCTTCCTCTTTAGAATAAATGGCGAAGAAAGCTTCATAATCGTCCCTTATGTCCTTAGGCTTGCCCTTGCCATCATTAAGCTTATTTCCTTGAAATTGTGTCTTTGTTCTAGCCATCATAACAATGTTAGTACTAAAATAAAACAATAAAAGAGAATGGAATTAATAAGAACAAAAAAAAAAAGTCAGTAAAGTTTAAATAAGAAAAAGAGTTACGAGAAATAAAACATTCCAATAAAATAAAAATTGCTTACTTATTAATTCAGGAAGTTTAGCTCACTTAGGAAACTAAATTCAACTAAACTCCCAATGGAACAAGCAAACAACATAAAAATAAATAAAATCACTACTAACAAGCTCACAAAATAAATAAATAAATAAATAATTTAATTCCTGCCCCACACCTAAAATGTGCAATGTCCTCATTGCAACGTTTATAACAAGAAAAATTTAAAGAATTCGACTTTGCCTATGCATCAAGTTGCAGGGCCGTGTGTAAAATGTGCAAGGCCATGCTAACTAATTGGCGTCGTATCACGTATAACCATGTGCAAAATGCGCACGGCCGTGCTACCTGCTAGCATAGATTTTTTTTTTGGTAGGACAAACCTCCCATATTTATTGCATAATTGGAAGAAAAAATAATGAACGGAAAAATAAGAAAAAGTAACATTCCTAAAATAAAAATCCTTGACAAAAAAAAAAAAACTTAGACAAAAACATACTTCAATTCAAAACATGAAATATAACACATAATGTTCCACAAAACACCATAATTAAAAAGACCGAAAACACATAAAATAAACATTGTTCAAGCTAGACCTAAACACTTCAAAACAAGGTCTTCATTCCTCCCCTTCATCCTCAGAGGAGTACTTTTGTGTTGCCATATCTTCATCATGTGCAAATGGCGGCGGGATAAAATTTTGAGAGCTGAAATAGGCATTAAGGTTATGGTTAATCATCTGCAATGTGCGATTCATTTACCTAGAAGTATGACCCATTCCGACCACTTTAGAATTCAGCTCCCCTATGTTGGAATCGATGACTTCAATTTACAAGTCCAAGCTGTCTAGCCTTTCTATCACATTATTTAGAGAAGCATCTTCCTCTTCCTCTTCATCTTGCTCTACAGGTGCAGGTGGGATAAGAAAAGCTCTCCCAGTATAGTCCACTCTAACCATTCCTATAGATTCCATCATGCCAGTGTCAATGAAGTGACGACCCATGACCTTTTTAAAAGGAATGTTCTCAATGTCAAAGTTTAAGTACTTGGCTATAGTTGTTACTAGTCCTCCTACTTTAATAGCCCTAGTAGCTTTTGCAGCAACATCTCTAAATTTCTCAGCTAAAGCATGACAGACGTCAAGTTTTTATCATTTACCATACAATATAAAATGTTTAGCTTAGTGGTGGTAATCACAGAGTCACCCTCTTTCCTTGGAAACAAAGAATGTGCCATGAGCCTATAAAGGTACTTGAGTGCAGGCAATTGAATCCTTGATTGTTTTACCGATTGAGCCTCATAGAAAACTCCCCTTTCCTCGGTTAATTCTCTCCAAAACTCATTCCTATCATATGCAACATTAACATCCTGATTTTTGGGAAAATAAAATACATCATTGAGTTTAAAAAAACCTAAAGTATGCTCCTCATTCCCCCAAATGAAAAGTAAGCATAAACGGATGATCATTAAACTTAAAAGAAGAGAGAAATTCACAAGTGGGGATGGCATAAGAAGGATTTTGCATCAAAATAAAATCATTCCACCCTATCCTATAAACAAACAAATTAATCTCGTCTAACAACCCAATATCAATCAAGGATGTGGCACTCAAATATCTATTTGGCACAATCTTCCTACTTATCATTGCTTGAAACTTATTCCTATGCTCACCATGCCTAAATTGAATTTGAGAGGGGAAAGGTTTTACCATTTTTTCCTCATTAGCACCACCCATATTATTGGAGGTCCCACCATGTCTTGCTCTTTTAGAAGGATTAGTTTGCTTCCTTGCTATGCCCTTCTGTAATATCCCGTGTTTTTAAAATATTTTTACAATGTACCGGGATATACAGTGTTAATAATTTTTGAATATATATTACGATATTTTCATTAGTTGATATGTATTTAAACCTATTTTAATTATTGTGTATTATTTACAGTCCTTTACGTAAAATTTTCCCGGGACTTGCATTTTCGGGGAGATTTTCACGTAAATACTTTATTATTAATTATTTCAAATATATTTTCGGACTTGCATGAACTCATACGTATTTTTAAAATACTAAATAAAGCCTATGTGTGTAAATATTTATTTAATTAGGGTTTAATATATATTACCCTAATATTTTATTATTTGTTTATTAATTTATTGTTATTTAATTATTTTATTTATTATTAAATTATTAAAATATTAAGTGTGTGGATGTAAATTTTTCTAAATATTTTATTAAAATTATTTTTATTATTATTTATTTTTCTTTTTTTCTTTCTTTTTCTTTTTTTTCTTCTTCTTCTTCCTTTCCCTTCCGAGTGCCCGACCACCCCTCACCACCGTCTGTCACGCCGATCACCTATCGTCGGTGTGCCTCCCGGCTTGCCACCGTCGTTCCCAGCCGTCCCCCGTCGCCAGCAGCTTCCTTCTCCGGCGCCGGCGAGCTATTTTTCCCTTTTGGCCGAAACTTCTTCCCTTTGCCGTCGACGACGATTTCGACCACCATTTTTGATACCGCTGGTCTCTTTCTTCTCCTTAAGCTCCGGTGAGTGTGATTCTAGCTTTGGTTTGAGCTTAAATGGTCTGATTTGCTTAGGTTTTGAATTTTCCAATTCGGCCACATTAGGGTTTTTGATTTTTTTGAGCTTAGAATTGATTTATTCATGAAAAATACCTTTACAAATGTTGTTCCTAGTAGCTTAATCTATATGTATGAATTTTTTTGGAATTTTTGGAGATTGTTTGGATTTTTGGGTATTTTTGATTATTTTATTATTATTTTCTAATTTTCGGAAATTAATTAAATAAATTATGAAATTGTGTTTTATGGTTAAATTAGGTGTTGAAATGAATTATAGGAATTTATTTGGAATTTTTATGAATTTCTAAGTATTTGTTTTGAATTATTGAAGTTTATGTAATTTTGGGAAAATTAGGTTAAATGTGTTTTTAATTGAATTTAATTGTTTAATTGAGTGTAATTATTAATATTATTGATAAATATGTTGAGAAAATTAATTTTTGATAATTGTATAATTTTTTGTGAATTTTTGAAGTAATTATAGTATATTTATATATATCGGGGTATTTTGATAATTTTACCCTAAATTGGCTAAAAATGTAATTTAATTGGTTTTAATAATTATTTAAGGTATAAAAATGATTTCTACAAATTATTTAGTATTTTTAACTAATTAAAACTATTTTTCAAAAATTATTTTCAATTATATATATAATATACGGTTTTACTAATAAAATGAGTTTTTATCGGTTTTTACTGTGTTTAAAGGTTAATTATTTAATTTCTACATATAAAATGAATTTCTATTATTTAAGGGTATTTTTGGTTTTATTAGAATTGTTCTGTGTTTGTGGACCCCGGTCGGTGGACTGTAGTTTGGAGTCCGATCGAAGGGTTGTGGATTTGTGTTGCGCTTATTTTTTGAAGTGTATTTCTTTGCAGGGTTGGCTCTACTCTTTTGAGTAGAGAGATGTCCGTTTTACAGGGGAGGTTCTGTCGGATTTTCGATAGAATTCTCGTAAAACGTGATGTCCAGTCGAACCCTAATTATGTTTTCGTATTTAATACTCTAGATCGAGTTCTAGGATTTCTATTAGGTTTATTCTGATGTCTATTATTTATTGCTTGTTTAGTTGCGCCGAGACCGAGGGCTAGTGGACCAGGCCCGTTGGACCCGTCTCGTGGAGCGCACTAGGTGAGTTACTATACTATATATATATGCTTAGGATGCATGATTTAGAAATATATATTCTATTTCGATTAAAATGCATAAATAATATGATTTGTATTTAAGTATATTTTTGGTTTATTTTTGGTATATATTAAATTATATGCATGTTTTGTAAATAAAATATATTTCCAACTTAATTTATAATTTGATTGAATTCATTTGACATATATATACTCGAAATATACCTGGTTTACTTTTGGTATATTTCTAGTATATATATGGTTTATGTTGTTATTTTATTGAACTTCATGCATCATTTATTTTTGTGAATGAATGACTTATATTATTAATGAAGGATATCGATAGAACGTGCTACCTAGTGGGCAGCACTAGGACCGAGTACGTACCAGTACGCCTATAGTATTTAGGCTATAATACTAACTTAATGGTGGATATTGACTGAATGTGATTATTGATGTGTGAGATGTGTTTTGGGTGTGATTGCTGGAGCTCGGTTGACCAAGTGTCTTGGGGCCAATCACACTGGCAGTCAGACTGCTGGAGCTCGGTTGACCAAGTGTCTTGGGGCCAATCACACTGGCAGTCAGACTGCTGGAGCTCGGTTGACTTAGTGTCTCGGGGCTAGTCTACTGTCTAAATGGATTAAGTGGATATATTTGGATAAGTGAGCCTGTATGGCTAGAGTGTTGTCTAACACTGTTTTCGAGGTTGCGATATTCTAGGGTTCTATGTGATCCTTCATAAAAGATGATTTTCAATAAAATATATAAAATGATTTTATTGCATCTGTGTGTATTTGCCTGTATATATATTAGATATATACATACTGTTGATTGTATGCATTGTCATTTAGTGTGTATGTATATATATTATAGTAATTCACTCAGTGAGGTCTGACTCCCCTCCGTTGACTATTTTTTAGGAGAGTCAACATCTTCATACCTCAGTAGCAGGTCGATACGCCGGATTTCTTTCGCCCCGGCTTCTTTGTGTAAACTGTTTACTTGAGTCTTATTTTTATAATCTAGACACTGCAATAGTTATGAATTAAAGTGTGGGATTTCATGTATTTTATTTAAAAAGATGTATTATATTGAAACTGGATTTGTATTGAAAGATTTTATATATATGTGATGAGATGAGATTTGATTTAAATCCAGTGATGAAAATGATATTATGATATTTATGATTTTTATTTCCGCTGCATATATATTACTGTTATTGTTGCATGTTTTATTTTATTTTAGTTTTAGGCTTGCTACGGGTTCCGGATTCGAAAGAATTCCCATTCCCTAGCGCCGGTCATGGCCCCTGTTTTGGGTCGTGACACCTTCCTCCTTTGATCTTTCTCCATGAGACTTCCTTAAAAAGAATTAAAAGAATATGTAGAGTGGAGAATGGTGTATAGAATGATTTTGTAGAGAGGAGGTGAGTGTTTATATAGAGAGTGGGATGATGGGGAATCGGGTCAAATTTAATAAAAAATTGAAAAGGTGGTCAAAGATTAGGTTTTCCAGAGCTTGGGAAGTGGAAAAGTGGTCAAAATTGGATTCCCTAGGGTTTTGGGGAATTGTGGAGTGTTAGGAAGTAGAAAAGTCCACTTAAAATAAAATTTCGCATCTTTTAGAAAAATAGGTCTGTCTCGTCACACAACCATGCATGAAATGTGCATAGCCGTGTGTCAAGCAGGCGCACGGCTGTGTGCCAAATATGCATGGCCGTGTGACTTGATTGTCCAAAATGGCGATGCAAGACACACAGCCATGTGCAAAATGTGCATAGCCGTGTGACCTGTACATGCATACTTTAGAAATTCGCTGAATTAAAAAAATTCAACATATATAGACAAGCAATGCATTACAAATTTAACTTACAAATCACTCGAAACCACATTCCACTAAACATTTAACGCACAAGACCTCTTCTAGAGCTTCAACCTTTCTTTCATTCCCTGAAATGCACAAGAAACAATCATAAAAAATAGAATAAACTTGCAAAAACATAAAAGAAATAACTAAACAATAAAAATAAAAAAAATAAAAATAAAAATAAAAATAGAAACACAAATAAAAATAGTCTTGGTTGAGCCCCCAAGAAGTGCTCTTTTAATGGTCCATGAGCTAGACCATCAAATTAATTATCCAGTTGATTCCTTCAAGTATGAAACTTGATGGAACTCCTCAAATATGCTTCCATGGTATAGCTTTAGCCTTTGCCCCTTCACTTTGAATGTGTATCCTGTTGTATTGCTAAATTCCACAGCTCTATGTGGAAATGAATGAGTTATTGTATATGGTCATGTCCATCTACTTTTTAACTTTCCAGGAAACAATTTGAGCCATGAGTTGAACAACAAAACTTGATCACCTTCCTTAAACTCCTTGATTCTTACTCTTGCATCATGCCATCTCTTAGTACATTCTTTATAAATCCTTGAACTTTCATAAGCAACTTCTCTTATTTCTTCAAGTTCATTCAACTGTAACATTCTTCTCTCAACTGCCTTCCTGAAGTCAAAATTCAAGGCTTTCACTGCCCAGTAGGCCTTGTGTTCAAGCTCAATGGAAAGATGACATGCCTTACGATAAACCACCCTGAAGGGAGACATCCCAGGAGGTGTTTTATATGCTATTTTATATGCCCACAAAGCATCATCAAGCTTCCTTGTCCATTCTTTTCTTGACTGTCACGACCCAAAACAGGGGCCATGACCGGCGCTAGGGAACGGGAATTCTTTCGAATCCGGAACCCGTAGCAAGCCTAAAAATAAAATAAAGCATGCCATAATAATAATAAAAATATAATATGCAGCGGAAATAAAAATCATAATATCATTTTTCCATATCAACTGGATTTAATTCAAAATCTCATCTCATCACATATATGTATATAATCTTTATACAAATCCAGTTTCAATATAGTACATCTCTTTAAAATAAAGTACATAAAATCCCATACTTAAATTCATAACTACTGCAGTGTCTAGATAAAATAAATAAGACTCAAGTAGACAATTTACATAAAGAAGCCGGGGCGGAAGAAATCCGACGTATCGACCTGCTACTGAGGTCTGAAGAAGTTGACTCTCCTGAAAAATAGTCAACGGAGGGGAGTCAGACCTCACTGAGTGAATTACTATAATATATATACATACACTCTAAATGACAATGCATACAGTCAATAATACATGTCTAATATGTATATATACAGGCAATTCATACAGATGCAGAAAAATCATTTTTATATATTTTACTGAAAAATCCCAATTTATGAAGGATCATATAGAACCCTAGAATATCGCAACCTCAGAAAATAGTGTTAAACAACACTTTAGCCATACAGGCTCACTTATTCCAAATATATCCACTTAATCCATTTGGACAGTAGACTGGCCCCGAGACACTAAGTCAACCGAGCTCCAGCAGTCTGACTGCCAGTGTGATTGGCCCCGAGACACTTGGTCAACCGAGCTCCAGCAATCACACCCACAACCACATCTCACACATAACAATAATCATAATCAAATCAATATCCACAAATAAGTTAGTAATATAGCCTAAATACTATAGGCGTACCGGTACGTACTCGGTCCTAGTGCTGCCCACTAGGTAGCACGTTCTATTGATATCCTTCATTAATAATATAAATCATTCATTCACAATAAATGATGCATGAATGTAAATGAAACAACAATATAAACCATATATATACCGAAAATATACCAAACATAAACCAGGTATATTTTGAGTATATATATGTCAAATAAATCCAATCAAATCATGAATTAAACTAAAAATATATTTAAAAACATTTTAAATATATTTTATTAACAAAACATGTATATAATTTATTATATACCAAAAATATACCAAAAATATACTTGAATATAAATCACATTATTTATGCATATTCAGTCAAAATAAAACATGCATTTTCTAAATCATGCATCCTAAGCATATATATATAATATAGTAACTCACCTAATGCGCTCCACGAGACAGGTCCGACGGGCCTGGTCCACTAGCCCTCGGTCTCGGCGTAACTAAACAAGCAATAAATAACCGACATTAGAATAAACCTAACAAAAATCCTAGAATTCAATCTAGAGTATTAAACACAGAATCGAAAATTAGGGTTCGACTGGATATCACGTTTTACGAGAATTCTACCAAAAATTCGGCAGAACCTCCCCTGTAAAACGGACATCTCTCTACTCAAAAGAGTAGAGCCGACCCTGCAAGGAAACACACTTCGAAATACAAGCTCAACAAAATCCACAACCCCTCGGTCGGACTCCAGACTACAATCTGTCGACCGGGGTCCACAAACACAGAATAATTCCAGATATACCGAAAATATCCTTAAATCACAGAAATACATTTTATAGGTAAAAATTACATAATTGACCTTGAAACACTATAAAAACCGATTAAAACTCATTTTATTAGAAAAACCGTATATTATATATATAATTGAAAATAATTCACGAAAAATAGTTTTAATTAGTTAAAAATACCAAATATTTTGTAGAAATCATTTTTATACCTTAAATAAATATTAAAACCAATTAAATTACATTTTTAGACAATTTAGGGTAAAATTACCAAAATACCCCTATATATATAAATATACTTAAATTACTTCAAAAATTCACCAAAAATCATACAATTATCCAAAATTAATTTTCTCAACATATTTATCAATAATATTAATATTTAAACTCAATTAACCAATTAATTTCCATTAAAAACACATTTAACCTAATTTTTTCCAAAATTACATAAACTTCAATAATTAAAAATAAATACTTAGAAATTCATAAAAATTCCAAATAAATTCCTATAATTCATTTCAACACCCAATTCAACCATAAACTCCAATTTCATAATTTAAATAATTAATTTCCGAAAATTAGAAAATAATATTAAAATATTCAAAAATACCCAAAAATCCAAACAATCTCCAAAAATTCTACAAAAATTCATACATGAAGATTAAGCTACTAGGAACAACATTTGTGAAAGAAGTTTCCATGAATCATCCAATTCGAAGCTCAAAAAAATTGAAAACCCTAATAGGCCGAAATTTACAAATCGAAACCTAAGCAATTCTAGACCATTTTAGCTCAAACCAAAGCTAGAATCACACTCACCGGAGCTCAAGGAGAAGAAAGAGACCGGCGGTGTCGAAAACGGTGGCCGGAATCGACGTGACCGATGGTGGGTTGATTTTCGGCTTCTCCGGCCAAAATCGTTCTCCCGACGCCGGAAACGGCCTCCTCAGGCGGCGAAACTGGTCAGGGAAGATGGTGGCACACCGGACGGCACACCCACGGTGAAGGAACGGCGTGACAGACGCCCGAACGGCAAGGGGAAGGATCGGGAGGAAGAAGGAGATGTCGGGGGCAAAAGTGTAATTTTCCAAATTCTTTTGATTTTTGACAAATATATGTATATATATATACTTTATACTATATATTAAAATAATATTAAATTACACACATCAAATATACACCACACACATAAAAATATTAATATTTTAATAATTTATACCAAATAAAATTAATTAAATAACAATTAAAACAATTAAATACTTAATAAAATATTAGGGAAATAATAAACCCTAATTAAATAAATATACACACACAGGCTTTATTTAATAATTTAAAAATATGTATGAGTTCATGCAAGTCCGTAAATACATTTAAAATAATTAATAATACATTGTTTACGTGAAAATTTCCCCGAAAATGCAAGTCCCGGGAAAATTTTACGTAAAACACTGTAAATAATATACCGTAATTAAAATAGGTTTTAAATACATATTAACTCGTAAAAATATCATATATATATTCAAAATTATTGACACTGCATATCCCGGTACAGTGTAAAAAAAATATTTTTAAAAACACGGGATATTACATTGACTTACTTACTATTCTCTCTAAAATCTTCTTCAACTCCCTATTACTCACCTCAACTTAGCCACTGGTTTGTGGGTGATAAGGTGTAGCTACCCTGTGCTTCACACCATAGTGAGCTAATAAAGCTTCCATATTCTTGTTGTAAAAGTGTGTTCCCCCATCACTTATGATGATTTGAGGCATTTCGAATCGAGAGAATAACTTCTTTAAGAACTTGTAAACAACCCTTGCATCATTGACTACACACGCCTGAGCTTCCACCCACTTGGAAACATAATCCACACAAACAAGAATATACCTATTACCATCTGACGCTGGAAATGGTCCCATGAAATCAATGCCCCAAACATAACAAATTTCCACCTCTAGAATTCTAGATTGGAGCATTTCATCCTTTTTTGAAATGTTTCCACTCCTTTGGCATGCGTCACAATGCATCACAAAATCTCTAGCATTTTAAAAGATTGATGGCCAATAGAACCTTGTTTCAAGAACCTTAGCAGTTGTTCTTTGTGGTCCATAATGTCCACTATTGACCCTCTCATTATAGTGTTATAAGATTTCTCCTACTTCCTCATTTGTTACACATCTCCTCACCATCCCATCGTTGCATAGTTTCCATAAAAATGGCTCATCCCAAATGTAGAACTTAGCATCATGAATTAACTTTTTCTTTTGCTGAGGAGTGAACTCTTTTGGAATTTCAGCCATTGATAAAAAATTTATTATATCAGCAAACCAAGGAGCACCCATAAATCCTATAGCGAAAAGCATTTTGTCAGGGAACATCTCCTTAATAGGCTATTGCGTATCACTTTCCTTTTGTTCCAACTCTAACCTTAAAAGATGATCAGCTACTACATTTTCAGCTCCTTTCTTGTCTTTGATCTTAATGTCAAACTCTTATAATAAAAGTACCCATCTCATGAGCCTTGGTTTTGAATCCTTTTTGTTCATTAAATACTTTAATGCTGCATGATCTGTATATATAATTGCCTTAAATCCAAGGAGGTATGATATGAACTTATTAAAAGCAAATATAATAGCCAGCATCTCCTTTTCTATAGTAGAATAATTCAACTGAGTATCTGTCAATGTTCAGCTCGTATAATAGATCACATGCAACCTATTCTCCTTTATTTTGGCCCAGAATGACTCCTATTGCATGATCACTAACATCACACATCAGCTAGAATGGTAGGCTCCAATCTAGTGCCATCACTATAGGAGCAGAAACAAGTGCTTTTTTCAACCTGTCAAAAGCCAATTTACAATCATCAGTAAAATCAAAAGGTGAATCTTTTTCAAGTAACTTACAAAGGGGTTTTGAGATTTTTGAAATCTCTTTGGAATAGCTCTCTCATTGGACCAGAGGCTTTGGGTATTAGCCATTTCTTCAAAAATCTCCAAGGCATCTTCTGGTGTCTTAGACATGATAGTTCCTCCTACTGATGCATCTATGTTTGCTCTCACTGCAGGATTGACACCCTTGTAAAAAGACTGTGCCAAATCCCATGAAGGAATCAGCCGTGATGGACATTATCGCCAAAGATCCTTAAATCTATCCCAACACTCATAAAAATTTTCATCATCTCTTTAATAGAAAGAGTTGATTTCATTTCTAATTTTGAGTACTTTAGTTGGTGGAAAGTACTTATTAAAAAAGGTTGTGTAAAGCTCCTACCATGTGTTTATGGAGTTAGGTGCCAAGCTAGTGAACCATCTTTTTGATCTATCCATCAATGAAAATGGAAAAAGGATGAGCCTGATTGCTTCTAGTTATACTCCATTCATCTTGAAGGTCAAACAATACTCCAACAATCTTGTCATGTGACCAATTGGATCCTTATGTGGTAAGCCACTAAACTATGAGTTTTGAATCATTTGGATCATGGTGGGTTTAATTTCAAAGTTGTTTGCACAACTGCCGGCCTTACAATCGGAGTTTGGTCTCCTTGGACATTAGGACTCACAAAGTCCCTCGTAGTTCTGTGGGCAACCTGTCCATTTTGGCCATCTTGACCATTGTGTGCTTCCCTACCTCCTAGAGGTGGGTTTCTTCATCTTCCCCTCCATTCATCCTATCTCTATTCTATCTTCTCTTTCTGCAAATAGTTTTTTCAATCTCTAAATTAAGTGGTATTAATTGGACTCCTTGTTTGCTTGCGCCATGCGTTGTGTGCATGCAACAACAAGAGTTCCTATAAAACCAAAAAAAAAAACAAAAACAAAAGTAAAAAATAACATCAAAATCAAAAAACATAAAATTCTCAACAATATCAATTTGGTAATCCTCAGCAACGGTGCTAAAAACTTGGTTGGGTTTCCGTGAGTATATGAATTCGTACAAGTAGTAATTAATATCGATCCCACAGAGATTGCAGATTGACTACAGTGATACTAGTTGTGTTTGTTTGTTTAAACAATGAAAAAGGGTATTTTGAATTAAACTAAAAATTAAACTAAGACAAAGCACATGAAATCATAATGAAATAACAATCACTTTAGAGAGCTAGGGTTCTTATTACCAATTCAACCTTTATTTAAAATTAATTTACTGCTAAGCCATACCTAACCTTAATCCAATTTAAGGGGTTCCCAAGAATCATAAGCTTTCCTCCTAAGATAACCCTATGATTAACCAAGTAAATTGATGTTCTTAGATTTAAAGCTCTCGCTTACTAGGCGTTTGATTAACCCAGTTTAAGCACCAACTCTTAATCAATATTAGTTGCTTAAGTGTTTCTTAACTAAGAAAGGATCTAAAAGGTTATTGTTTAAATCCAATACAACTTATATCTTGATCAAGTTTTATTGTGTATATTCAATCAAAGGGTAATCAATCCTAAGAAGACATTAAGTTCAACAACAACCAAAGGATCTAGATTAATGGCTTAGGTTTAATTGTGATTAGCCCATGGTTGAATTGCAACAAGAACCCTAACTAATAATTTAGCTACTCATGTTAATTGTAAGAGACAAAGAAAAAGAATAAAAGAAAATAGACATCATCATTAAATTAAAATTAAGAATGAATAAACATAATTGAATAGAAGAAACCCCCTGTTCAATAGGAAGCTTGATGTTTTTCAATTCTTATTTTCAAATCTCCAAACTAACATAAGCAAGAAAAATCCTTATTTTTCAAAACTGATATAAGAAAATGTATATAAAAAAGTGATGAATAATAATCTTCTCTTTTTTTTTTTTTAGTTTCTAGTGGCTACCCCCTTATAAAACCCTAATTATCAGCCCTAGGGTTACAACCATGTGAAATCTCCATCTTGTCCCTTATGAGTTAGCAATTAAATTTGACTTCGAATTTTCCAATCACCAGGTCGCATGGCCATGTGCATTTTGTGCACGGCCGTGCACATCACTTCTTCAGCATTGTTGCATAATAACCTCCATTGCTTTTCAAGCCCACAGCTCTCATGTAACCTTCCTCTACCATTCTTTGACTTCCCTAAATACATAAAAATCAATAAAAAATAAACCAACTAATACATAAAAACAAATAAACACACAAGACATGCATTAAATACTTAACTAAATAAAAACTGAATAAAAGAAACACAAACTTAACTGAAATTGTATTTTTCCTAACACAAATACTACTTAAAAAAAATGCATTTTTCACACTCATCAGTAATAAATGCAGAAAACGTTTATTTTAATACATGAAGGATAAAATAGAACCCTATTTAATCGCAAACTCAGTCAATAATAACTCACTAGCTAAACAAGCTCACTTGATTCCAAATTAATTTACTTATTCCATTATGGACAGTAGACTGGCCTTGAGACACTAAGTCAACTAAGCTCCAGCAGTCTGACTGCCAGTGTGATTGGCCCCGAGACACTAGGTTTACCGAGCTCTTGCAATCACACTACTTAAATTTAAAATCTATTGCACCAGTACGTACACGGTCCTAGTGTTGCCCACTAGGTAGCACGTTCTACCAATATCCTTCATTTAAAAATTAAACATTCATATAGGAAAACAAATAATACGGAATAACATCCATAATAACAAAATAAACCATATATATACTAGAAACATACCTAACATAAAAGTATATTTCAAGTATATATATATGCAAAGAAATTCAAATCAACCATAAAATATGCCAAATATAAACCAATAATATACTAAAAGCATTTTAAGTATAAATAAAAAATATAACATGCATTTATTTTGAAATATATCAAAAATATACTAAACATGTACCTAATTAAATAACATGCATATATCAAAATAAACCCTAAATATACCAAAGATATACTAAAAGTATATTGAAAATATGCAAACATATATATATCAAAATATACTAAAAATATACCAAATCATGTTATAAATTAAATCACTTTTAAAACATATAATGAAAATGAAAATCCTAAGTCATGCATCCTAAATGCAATGCACATATATATATATATATATATAGGATAATAACTCATTGATTTGTGCTCCACAAGACAGACTCGACGGGTTTGGTTCGATAGGCCAAGGTCTCGACACAGTTAGAAAATAAATAATAATATAATATTAGAATATATTCTAACTTTACCCTTCTAGGATTACTATAGAAAAACTCAATCAAAATTCTAAAACTAGACTCGGACTGGTTGTTATGTTTTACGAGAAATCTACCAAAAATTCAGCAGAGCCTCCTTTGTAAAATGAACGTCTCCCTACAAAAGTAGAGCCAATCCTACACATAAAATACACTTCTAAAATTACAAAGTATAACACCTCGGGTTGGGACCCCAAACTCCACAAATCCCTAACCGAGGTTCATAAATCACAAACCAATAATATTAAACAATAAAATAATAAAAATCATCAAAAATCTATAAAAATATTTAAAAACCTTTATTTTCCAACTAAAACATAAAATTCTAATTTTCAAATAATATTTGGTAATAAAATTCATAAATGGAATAAAATTCCCATTTTACAATTAAATTAACATTAATTGCAAATAATTATTAAAATCACAATTTAACATTATAAAAATAATAAAATAATCATTTAAGCTCAAAATAATAAATATATTTATTATTTACATAATATTCCAAAATTATCACAAATTAAATAATACAATCTCAAATATTATGCAATATTAATAAAAAAAAACTAATTTTCTCAAATAATTGACCTAAAATAGTTAAATTCACAATTAATTACGTAAATAGTTTAATGATATAATAAAATTAATTTAAAACACATTTTTTTCACCAAAATAATAAATAATATATATTAGAATAAATTTTCAAAAATTAATATTAATTGGTTGAAAATTACAAATAATTTATAAAAATTATTTAAAATATAATATTTTGACTATATTTTTAACAAATATCCATAATTAACCTATATTTTCAAAAATTAGTATTAATTAGTTGAAAATAGTAAATAATTTGTAAAAATTATTTTAATACCAATTATTATTTCAAAATCATTTAAAACATATAATTTAACCACAATTTCAACAAAAACTCATAATTAACTTATAAAATCAAAAATCACATAATACTAATAATTTCTCAAAAATTAAATAAAATTACTAAAAATAATTTTATTAACACAAAAATTACTAACTTAATATACTAACTCTAATTACTCAAATTTCCCACCAAAAATATTATTTAACATAATTAACAAAAATTACAATTTATATTATTAAAATATTAAAAATACCCATAATTAAAATTAACTAAAATAATTTCAAATCAACTAAGTACATATAGATCAACTAAAAAATCAACCAAATATTAAGAAATAAATTAAGCAAAAATTATATTAATTAACTAAAAATTAAAGTAAACACAATAACTAATAAACAACTAACAATCTATTAACAAACAACTAACACTTAACGAGTAAACAATAAGGAAACAACCCAGAAATCAACCTCTCAACTCAACTAAATCAGCCTAAAACTCACCTCAAATAGAAATCTATGACAGAAGAGGTTGCTGTTGCAAGTGTCAGAGCTGCTGCTGCTAGTCTTCGTGAGAGAAGGAGAAGGAGGTTGCTGACTTCGCGCGAGAAGGAGAAAATACATCAAGGAAAAGAAGAAGGAGTTGATGGTGGTGATGGCATGAGGGCTGGTGGTATTGCTAGAATGGGAAGCACCGAGAGAAGAAAGGAAAAAAATGCTCCGAAACAAAGAAAAAGAAAAAAAAAACAAAGAAAAAGGAGAAGTAGTGGTTGATATATATATATAGGTACACACACATGCACCTAAATACAATTAAATATAATACAACAATTGAAATTAATACTATTAATAAAATAATTGGATAATAAGAATAATATTCATAATAATATTAAACAATAAAAATAATACTAATGATAATAAAAATAATAACCATGACAATAATAACACACAATAATTATAATAATAACCCACATAATATATATATATATACACACACACATTCCCACACACATGCATTGATAAAATAAAATAATGTAATATTAACAAATGACAATAATAATATTAATAATAGTAGTGGATTAATTTAAAATATTAATAATACATATAATAATAACAAACAACAGAAATAATAATAATACACCTAACAATAATAAAATAATAGTAATACTATAGAAAATAACAACAATAATAGTAACTTTAATATTTGAATGATAAACTCCAAAAATAATTATTTGACATGAGAAAATATATATACGTAAAATAACGATGACTAACTACAAATAATAATAATAATATAAATCCTGCGTAAATTATTTTTACATAAATAATTTTCTTAAAATAAAATACATAATTAACATTAATAATTAACAATAATAATATACAATAAAAATTTAAAATTATTAATATTGCATATCCCGAAATATACTTTAATAATTAAAACAAGTGTCATAACAATAATATAATAATGTAAATAATAACACTTGAACTCAATTTAATTTCACAAAATAACTATAATATAACAAATTAATAAAATAATTATTACACTGCAAATCCTAGAAATTTAATTTAATAATTTATAAAAATTTGGGTTATAACAATCTTCCCTCCTTACAATCATTGAATTTTCAATAAAAAAATTGAAATATAGAAATCTATCGAGGTAAAAGGTAAGGTTAAGCCACCCACATCTCAGCCTCGGTCTCCCACGTATGCTCCTTTATGTTGTTGTTCCTCCACAACACTTTGACCATCGGGATTTGCTTCGAACGCAGCTGTCGGACTTGATAATCAATGATTGCGACTAATTCTTTCTCGTACGTCAAATTTTCATTCACTTCCACGCTTTGGGACTACTCTTATTATTTTTTATTTGTTTTATGTTACTAATGTTTATTGATGCATGTAAATTTTATATTAAGTTTTTTTTTTAATTTTTATATTTCTTTTTCATATTTTATATGGATTGATTTTAGAATGATGATTTTGACTTCACACTGATAGTTTATAAAAAGTAATAATAAATATGGTACATTATTTTGAAAAATTGATTTTTCTTTTTTAAATTGGTATGACTTTTTATTTTTCTATGTAAAATATTTTTTGATGTTTTGTTTTTATTTTAATTTTTTAAATTGGTATTTTTTATTAATTGAACTTTTAATTTAAATAATTTATTTGCACTAAATGTTATTTTAATGAGTCATTATTTTATATTTTGTGATTCTTTATTTTATCAATTATAATATTTTAATTTTTAGACTAATTATTAATTTTTATTATATATATATAATCAGCTTATTGCGTGGGCGCCAAACTAATTTTGAATAAAAATAATAAAAATGTTACTAATGTCACGACCCAAAACAGGGGCCATGACCGGCGCTAGGGAACGGGAATTCTTTCGAATCCGAAGCCCGTAGCAAGCCTAAAAATAAAATAAATCATGCAATAATAACAATAACAATATAATATGCAGCGGAAAATAAAAATCATAATATCATAATATTATTCACATCAACTGGATTTAAATCAAAATCTCATCTCATAGATACATAATCTCTTTAATACAAATCCAGTTTTAATATAATACATTTCTTTAAAATAAAATACATGAAATCCAATACTTTAATTCACAACCACTGTAGTGTCTAGATAAAATAAATAAGACTCAAGTAGATAATTTACACAAAGAAGCCAGGGCGGAAGAAATCCGGCGTATCGACCTGTTACTGAGGTCTGAAGAAGTTGACTCTCCTGAAAAATAGTCAACGGAGGGGAGTCAGACCTCACTGAGTGAATTACTATAATATATATACATACACACTAAGTGATAATGCATACAGTCAACAGTATATATAATATGTATATATACAGGCAATTGCACACAGATGCAATAAAATCATTTTATATATATTTTCATTAAAAATCATCTTTTATGAAGGATCACATAGAACCCTAGAATATCGCAACTTCAGAAAATAGTGTTAAACAACACTCTAGCCATACAGGCTCACTTATTCCAAGTATATCCACTTAATCCATTTAGACAGTAGACTGGCCCCGAGACACTAAGTCAACCGAGCTCCAGCAGTCTGACTGCCAGTGTGATTGGCCCCGAGACACTTGGTCAATCGAGCTCCAGCAATCACACCTCCAAACCACATCTCACACATAACAATAATCACATTAAATCAATATCCACAAATAAGTTAGTATTATAGCCTAAATACTATAGGCGTACCGATACGTACTCGGTCCTAGTGCTGCCCACTAGGTAGCACGTTCTATTGATATCCTTCATCATTAATAATATAAAACATTCATTCACAAAAATAAATGATGCATGAATGTAAATGGAATAACATTATAACCCATATGTATACCAAAAATATACCAAAAGTAAACCAGGTATATTTCGAGTATATATATGTCAAATGAATTCAATCAAATTATAACTTAAGCTAGAAATATATTTAAAAACATTTTAAATATATTTTATTTACAAAACATGCATATAATTTATTATATACCAAAAATAAACCAAAAATATACTTAATGTAAACTTAAGAAATAATCAAATTATTTATGCATATTTAATCAACATAAAACATGCATTTCTAAATCATGCATCCTCAGCATATATATATAGTATAGTAACTCACCTAATGCGCTCCACGAGACAGGTCCGACGGGCCTGGTCCACTAGCCCTCGGTCTCGGCGCAACTAAACAAGCAATAAATAATCGACATCAGAATAAACCTAACAGAAATCCTAGAATTCAATCTAGAGTATTTAAGTACGGAAGTAGAATTAGGGTTCGACTGGATATCACGTTTTACGAGAATTCTACCGAAAATCAGGTAGAACCTCCCCTGTAAAACGGACATCTCTCTACTCAAAAGAGTAGAGCCGACCCTGCAAAGAAACACACTTCGAAAAACTACACAAGGCACAATCAAAATCCCACGGTCGGACTCCAAACTACAGTCCACCGACCGGGGTCCACAAACACAGAATAATTCCAGATATACCAAAAATATCCTTAAAACCTAGAAATACATCTCATGGGTAGAAATTACATAATTAACCTTAAAACACTGTAAAAACCGATAAAAACTCATTTTATTAGTAAAATCGTATATTATATATATAATTGAAAATAATTCACGAAAAATAGTTTTAATTAGTTAAAAATACCAAATATCTTGTAGAAATCATTTTTATACCTTAAATAATTACTAAAACCAATTAAATTACATTTTTAGACAATTTAGGGTAAAATTACCAAAATGCCCCTATATATATAAATATACTTAAATTACTTCAAAAATTCACCAAAAATTATACAATTATCCAAAATTAATTTTATCAACATATTTATCAATAATATCAATAATTAAGCTCAATTAACCAATTAAATTCAAATAAAAACACAATTAACCCTAATTTCTCAAAATCACATAAACTTCAATAATTCAAAATAAATACTTAGAAATTCATAAAAATTCCAAATAAATTCCTATAATTCATTTCAACACCTAATTTAACCATAAACCCCAATTTCATAATTTAAATAATTAATTTCCGAAAATTAGAAAATAATATTAAAATATTCAAAAATACCCAAAAATCCAAAAAATCTCCAAAAATTCTACAAAAATTCATGCATGTAGATTGAGCTACTAGGAACAACATTTGTGAAGGGAGTTTTCATGAATCATCCAATTCGAAGCTCAAAAAAATCAAAAACCCTAATGTGACTGAAATTGAAAAATCAAAACCTAAGCAAATCTAAACCATTTTAGCTCAAACCAAAGCTAGAATCACACTCACCGGAGCTCAAGGAGAAGAAAGAGACTGGTGGTGTCGAAAACGGTGGCCGGAGGAGGGAGAAACGATGAAGGGAAGATTTCGGCCAAAAGAGGAAAACTAGCTCGCCGGCGCCGGGGAAGGGAGCTGCTGGTGGCGGGGGACGGCTGGGAACGGCGGTGGCAAGCCGGGAGGCACACCGACGGTAGGTGGCCGGAGTTGCAGCGGGAGGGAAGGGAGAATGGTGGTGGTCGGGCGCGCGGGAGAGAAGGAAAGGAGAAGAAGAAGAAGAAAAAAAGAAAAAGAAAGAAAAGAAAAAAAGAAGAAAATAAGAAAAAAAAGAAAAAGAAAAATAAAATAAAATAATTAAATATTAATAAAATAAAATTTTATAATTTAATAATAAATAAAATAATTAAATAACAATAAATGAATAAATAAATAATAAAATATTAGGATAATATATTAAATCCTAATTAAATAAATATATATACACAGACTTTATTTAATAATTTAAAATTATGCATGAGTACATGCAAGTCCGAAAATATATTCAAAATAATTAATATTACATTGTTTACGTGAAAATTCCCCCGAAAATGCAAGTCCCGAGAAAATTTTACGTAAAACACTGAAAATAATACACAGTAATTAAAATAGGTTTTAAATACATATTAACTCGTAAAAATATCATATAATATACAGAAATTATTAACACTGCATATCCCGGTACATTGTAAAAATATTTTAAAAACACGGGATATTACAGTCTTCCCCCCTTACAAGAATTCGTCCCCGAATTCCAGAAAAACAAGATCAAGAAGGAAAGAGATACGGGTAAGAAGCTCGCATCTCAGCTTCAGTCTCCCACGTATGCTCCTCAACTCTGTCGCTACGCCACAGAACCTTGACCATCGGAATCTGCTTCGATTGCAACTGTCGAACTTGATAATCAACGATCGCCACAGGTTCTTCCACAAACGTCAAATCTTCACTCACTTCCACACTGTCAGGCTGCAACACGTGTGAAGGGTCTGAGATATACTTCCTCAGCATCGAGATATGAAATACTGGATGCACCTGTGACATACTCGGAGGCAAATCCAACCGATATGCAACAGTGCCAACTCTCTCTAGAATCTCAAACGGTCCAATGTATCTCGGTGCTAACTTACCCTTTCTACCAAATCTCATCACACCCTTCATCGGAGATACCTTCAGAAAAACAAAATCTCTAACCTGAAACTCCACATCTCTACGCCTAGGGTCCGCATAACTCTTCTGTCTACTAATTGCGGTCTCTAATCTTCGCTTAATCACGGCGACTTTCTCTACAACATCCTGAACCATCTCTGGTCCAGTCAAAGCTCTCTCACCAATCTCATCCCAACTCAACGGGGATCTACACTTCCTTCCATATAACGCCTCATATGGTGCCATGCCAATACTGCTATGGTAGCTGTTATTATATGCAAACTCAACAAGCGACAAATGATCATCCCAGCTACCTCCCAAATCCAGGACACACATCCTCAACATATCTTCCAGTGTTTGGATCGTCCTCTCAGACAGACCATCTGTCTGAGGATGAAAAGCAGTATTGAAATCCAACCTAGTGCCCATCACTTCTTGCAACTTCTGCCAAAAATGAGAAGTAAACACCGAACCTCTATCTGATACAATGGACACAGGTACTCCATGAAGGCATACAATATGCTTCACATACAACTTCGCCAATCTAGCAACTGAATATGTGGCTTTCACAGGCAAGAAATGTGCAGACTTCGTCAACCTATCTACAATCACCCAGATGGAATCATATCCATCCTTCGAACGAGGTAAACCGACCATAAAATCCATAGCTATCCTTTCCCACTTCCACTCGGGAATAGGAAGAGGCTGAAGCTTCCCAGAAGGCTTCTGATGTTCGGCTTTCACTTGCTGACACGTCAAGCACTTAGCAACATAATCAACGACATCCTTCTTCAATCCATCCCACCAGTATAGATCTCTGATACTGTGGTACATCTTAGTAACACCTGGATGAACGCTGTAGGCTGTAGAATGTGCTTCCTCTAAAATCTCCTCTCTCAAGTCATCCACGTCAGGAACACACAATCTACCACTGATCCACAACACACCATCATCATCGAGTGTGAAATCAGTGAACTTCCCTGCTCTGACATTCTCTGCAAGCTCTTCTAGAATAGGATCTCGGCTCTGAGCTGCTTTAATCCTATCCCTCAGTACTGATTGTACTTTAAACTGAGCTAGCAGTCCACCTGATCTACTAATCTTCATCATCAGATCTTGATCCACCAACAGATGCAATTCCTGGATCAATGGTCTCCTCTCAACACCGATGTGAGAAAGACTACCTGAGGACTTCCTACTCAAGGCATCTGCTACAACATTAGCTTTACCCGGATGGTAAAGAATCTCGCAGTCATAATCCTTCAACAATTCCAACCATCTTCTCTGCCTCAAATTCAAATCTCGCTGCTGGAAAATGTACTTAAGGCTCTTGTGATCAGTAAATATCTCACAAGTCACCCCGTACAGATAATGTCTCCAAATCTTCAAAGCAAAGATCACTGCAGCCATCTCAAGATCATGTGTAGGATAGTTCTGCTCATGCTTCTTCAACTGCCTCGAAGCATAGGCTATAAACCTTCCATTCTGCATCAACACACAACCAAGACCAATTCTAGAGGCATCACAGTAAACTGTGAACTTATCCACACTATTAGGCAAAGCTAACACTGGCGCTGTGGTCAACTTCTCCTTCAATAACTGAAAACTATTCTCACAAGCTTCTGACCACTCGAATCTAACATTCTTCTGAGTTAAGCGAGTCATAGGGGCTGCTATTCTAGAAAAATCCTGCACAAACCGCCTATAATACCCGGCTAAACCCAGAAAACTCCGAATCTCCGTAACATAAGTAGGTCTAGGCCATTCAGATACTGCCTCAATCTTCTGTGGATCAACCTGAATACCTTCTTTAGACACTACGTGTCCAAGAAAAGAAACACTCTCCATCCAAAAATCACACTTCGAGAATTTAGCATAAAGCTGATGATCTCTCAGTGTCTGTAGTACAATCCTCAAGTGATATACATGCTCTTCCATACTCCTCGAATATACTAGTATATCATCAATGAAGACTACTACAAACTGATCCACATACGGTTTGAATACTTTGTTCATCAGGTCCATAAAAGCTGCTGGTGCATTAGTCAAACCAAAAGACATCACCAGAAACTCATAATGGCCATATCTAGTGCGGAACGCTGTCTTAAGAATATCGGATTCACTAATCCGCAACTGATGATAACCCGACCTCAAGTCAACCTTAGAAAAGAACTGTGCACCCTGTAGCTGATCAAACAAATCATTAATCCTCGGGAGAGGATACTTGTTCTTCATTGTTACCTTATTCAGTTCTCTGTAGTCAATGCACAGTCTCAGGGTACCATCCTTCTTCTTCACAAACAGGACTGGTGCACCCCAAGGAGAAACACTAGGTCTGATGAAACCTTTCTCCAACAACTCTTGCAACTGCTCCTTCAGCTCTCTCAACTCTGCAGGAGCCATGTGATAGGATGGCATAGATATAGGAGTAGTACCTGGAACCACATCTATACAGAACTCAATCTCTCTATGAGGTGGTAAACTTGGCAACTCCTTGGGAAAAACATCAGGAAACTCACAAGCAATCGGAACATCTGTGAGTGGTAACTTCTCCACTGACGTATCCCTGACCAATGCCAAACATCCCTGACATCCCTTCTTCAATAACTTCCTAGCTGCAATAGCAGAAATAAGATTCTGAGGTGCTGAACTCCTATCACCAACAAACTTAAACTCTACTTCACCAGGAATTCTAAAAGTCACCTCCTTATTCCTGCAATCTACCACGACAAAGTGTTGAGATAACCAATCCATTCCCAAAATAACATCAAACTCCATCACATCCAACAAAATCAACTCAGCGGGTAATTCTCTATCTCCCACGAGAACTGGACAACCAGAAAGAACAATATCGGCATCCAAGGAATCACTCAGAGGAGTGGCAACAGATAAGGGAAAAGCCATCCTCGAAGATTGCCAACAAGATTTAGAAGCAAAAATAGGAGAAACAAATGAATGCGTGGCACCTGGATCAAACAAAACCCAAGCATCCAGGTAACAAACAGAAACAATACCTGCCACGACTGCATTAGATGCCTGAGCATCCTGCTGAGTAAAATGAAAGACTCTGGCCTGACCTCGACCTCCCTGCTAACTGGTAAAAGCCTGGCCAACACCTCTGGCACCTCCTCTAGTACCTCTACCACGACTCTACTGTGGAACAAACTGAGTGGAACTCTGATGCTGGGTTGGTGGTAACTGAAATGGCACGGGTGCTGCACTAGCAATCGACTGCTGTGGGAATCGCGGAATCTGCTGCTGCTGATACCCAGAATAAGGACATGATCTGGCAAAATGTCCTGTCTGCCCGCATCTGAAACATGTCAGCGGTGTCAGATAACACGGTCCTTGATGGACTCTACCACAAGTCTGACAAACATTGGTCGCTGATCCAGAACTACGACCACTGCTGTTGCTCGAAGCACCTGACCCAAATCTGAATGATCTACGCTGACCTCCACGACCATGTCTACTGCTCCGATGCACTCGCTGCTATTGTCTCTGACTCTACTGAGTCGAACCTCGCTGTTGACTGCTCGATCCAACATGAAAACTCGAATATGGAGTAGCCTGCAATCCACTCGACTGAACTCCTAGCTGGTAATAATCAGGCATCGCTCCCTGCCTAACTAGTCTCAGCTCAATCTCCTTAGCTAGCTCAATCACAGACTCCAGAGTAAGGCCTGCTGTAGGCATACCAGTAAAAGCTGAACCTAAACTTGTAACATATGTAGTGACTGCGAAATACTGGTCTCGCATCAGATCCTCGGCATATCTACCCAGACGAAGAAACTCTCAGGTATACTCCTCTACAGATCGATCTCCACGAGAAATACTGGTCAGACAGAGATGATAACTCAAACGAAGAGGCTCTGGACAGAATCTCCTCATAAATCGCTCTCGAAACTGAGCCCACGTCATCGTCATCATATAGGGCTGGATCATCTGAATGAACCAATCTAGAGCTGGTCCCTCGACAGACAACTCAACGATCATGATCCGCTAGTACTCGGTATGAGCAGTCCGAGTCCTAGTCTCAATCGCATGCAGAAAATCTAAAGGATCAGAAGTACCATCAAAAGCAATCCTGCCAACTCGGGCATAGAACAAAGTTGCTTCAGGGTCAGACATACCCTGCTGATAGGCAGGCTGAACAGGCTAAAAAACTGGAGGAACAGGAACATCAAACTCAGGCTCAACAGGCTCCTCGTCCTATAACTCTCTCTGCCTACGGCGACCTGCCGCTCCTCGAGGTCTACCTCTGCCACGACCTCTACGTCTAACTGGCTGCTTAGGAGGTAAAACCTCATCCTGAAAAGACTCATCATCCTCGGCCTCAACGACCGGTGGAGCGACACACGCTCGCCTCCTCATACTGAAAAGACAAACGGAAAGATTCAGACAAAATAGACAACGGAGGAATAACGCTGAAAACTACAGCAAGGAATACTTATCAAGACATACTCGAACCTAATACACTGCAGTAGTCCAACAGAAAACACAACTTTAAAACTAGGGCCACAACTCACATAACTAAGCCCTGACATAGAACTCCGCTCTGATACCAACTTTGTCATGACCCAAAACAGGGGCCATGACCGGCGCTAGGGAACGGGAATTCTTTCGAATCCGGAACCCATAGCAAGCCTAAAAATAAAATAAATCATGCAATAATAACAATAACAATATAATATGCAGCAGAAAATAAAAATCATAATATCATAATATTATTCACATCAACTGGATTTAAATCAAAATCTCATCTCATAGATACATAATCTCTTTAATACAAATCCAGTTTTAATATAATACATTTCTTTAAAATAAAATACATGAAATCCAATACTTTAATTCACAACCACTGTAGTGTCTAGATAAAATAAATAAGAATCAAGTAGATAATTTACACAAAGAAGTCGGGGCGGAAGAAATCCGGCGTATCAACCTGTTACTGAGGTCTGAAGAAGTTGACTCTCCTGAAAAATAGTCAACGGAGGGGAGTCAGACCTCACTGAGTGAATTACTATAATATATATACATACACACTAAGTGATAATGCATACAGTCAACAGTATATATAATATGTATATATACAGGCAATTGCACACAAATGCAATAAAATCATTTTATATATATTTTCATTAAAAATCATCTTTTATGAAGGATCACATAGAACCCTAGAATATCGCAACCTCAGAAAATAGTGTTAAACAACACTCTAGCCATACAGGCTCACTTATTCCAAGTATATCCACTTAATCCATTTAGACAGTAGACTGGCCCCGAGACACTTGGTCAACCGAGCTCCAGCAATCACACCTCCAAACCACATCTCACACATAACAATAATCACATTAAATCAATATCCACAAATAAGTTAGTATTATAGCCTAAATACTATAGGCGTACCGGTACGTACTCGGTCCTAGTGCTGCCCACTAGGTAGCACGTTCTATTGATATCCTTCATCATTAATAATATAAAACATTCATTCACAAAAATAAATGATGCATGAATGTAAATGGAATAACAATATAACCCATATATATACCAAAAATATACCAAAAGTAAACCAGGTATATTTCGAGTATATATATGTCAAATGAATTCAATCAAATTATAACTTAAGCTAGAAATATATTTAAAAACATTTTAAATATATTTTATTTACAAAACATGCATATAATTTATTATATACCAAAAATATACTTAATGTAAACTTAAGAAATAATCAAATTATTTATGCATATTTAATCAACATAAAACATGCATTTCTAAATCATGCATCCTAAGCATATATATATATAGTATAGTAACTCACCTAATGCGCTCCACGAGACAGGTCCGACGGGCCTGGTCCACTAGCCCTCGGTCTCGGTGCAACTAAACAAGCAATAAATAATCGACATCAGAATAAACCTAACAGAAATCCTAGAATTCAATCTAGAGTATTTAAGTACGGAAGTAGAATTAGGGTTCGACTGGATATCACGTTTTACGAGAATTCTACCGAAAATCAGGCAGAACCTCCCCTGTATAACGGATATCTCTCTACTCAAAAGAGTAGAGCCGACCCTGCAAAGAAACACACTTCGAAAAACTACACAAGGCACAATCAAAATCCCACGGTCGGACTCCAAACTACAGTCCACCGACCGGGGTCCACAAACACAGAATAATTCCAGATATACCAAAAATATCCTTAAAACCTAGAAATACATCTCATAGGTAGAAATTACATAATTAACCTTAAAACACTGTAAAAACCGATAAAAACTCATTTTATTAGTAAAACCGTATATTATATATATAATTGAAAATAATTCACGAAAAATAGTTTTAATTAGTTAAAAATACCAAATATCTTGTAGAAATCATTTTTATACCTTAAATAATTATTAAAACCAATTAAATTACATTTTTAGACAATTTAGGGTAAAATTACCAAAATGCCCCTATATATATAAATATACTTAAATTACTTCAAAAATTCACCAAAAATTATACAATTATCCAAAATTAATTTTCTCAACATATTTATCAATAATATCAATAATTAAACTCAATTAATCAATTAAATTCAAATAAAAACACAATTAACCCTAATTTCTCAAAATCACATAAACTTCAATAATTCAAAAAAAACACTTAGAAATTCATAAAAATTCCAAATAAATTCCTATAATTTATTTAAACACCTAATTTAACCATAAACCCCAATTTCATAATTTAAATAATTAATTTCCGAAAATTAGAAAATAATATTAAAATATTCAAAAATACGCAAAAATCCAAAAAATCTCCAAAAATTCTACAAAAATTCATACATGTATATTGAGCTACTAGGAACAACATTTGTGAAGGGAGTTTTCATGAATCATCCAATTCGAAGCTCAAAAAAATCAAAAACCTTAATGTGACCGAAATTGAAAAATCAAAACCTAAGCAAATCTAAACCATTTTAGCTTAAACCAAAGCTAGAATCACACTCACCGGAGCTCAAGGAGAAGAAAGAGACCGACGGTGTCGAAAACGGTGGCCGGAGGAGGGAGAAACGGCAAAGGGAAGATTTCGGCCAAAAGAGGAAAACTAGCTCGCCGGCGCTGGGGAAGGGAGCTGCTGGCGGCGGGGGACGGTTGGGAACGGCGGTGGCAAGCCGGGAGGCACACCGACGGTAGGTGGCCGGAGTTGCAGCGGGAGGGAAGGGAGAATGGTGGTGGTCGGGCGCGCGGGAGAGAAGGAAAGGAGAAGAAGAAGAAAAAAAAAAGAAAAAGAAAGAAAAGAAAAAGAAAAGAAAAAGAAAGAGAAAAGAAAAAAAGAAGAAAAATAAAAGAAAAATAAAAATAAAATAAAATAATTAAATATTAATAAAATAAAATTTTATAATTTAATAATAAATAAAATAATTAAATAACAATAAATAAATAAATAAATAATAAAATATTAGGGTAATATATTAAACCCTAATTAAATAAATATATATACATAGACTTTATTTAATAATTTAAAATTACGCATGAGTACATGCAAGTCCGAAAATATATTCAAAATAATTAATATTACATTGTTTACGTGAAAATTCCCCTAAAAATGCAAGTCCCGGAAAAATTTTACGTAAAACACTGAAAATAATACATAGTAATTAAAATAGGTTTTAAATACATATTAACTCGTAAAAATATCATATAATATACAGAAATTATTAACACTGCATATCTCGGTACAGTGTAAAAATATTTTAAAAACACGGGATATTACAACTAAAATGGCAGTCAAGGAAAAAGAAAAATCTAGTATAAGCACATAACATATCAAGTGGGTAGAAACTTTTTAAGCAGTAAAGAATTTGTGACTTTTTTAAGAAAAAAAATTATTTAAGAAATTATATATTTTTAATGAATAAATAATTAATTGGTAACTCATATATTCATATTATTTTTTGAGTGATCTATTTATTTTATTTTATTTTAATTTTAACTTATTATGAGTTTATTTTAATCTGCTAAACTTTGCATCACTTAATAAATAATTTTATTATTAATTTTTAAATTAAATTTTATCATTAAATTTTTATTATTTTATATTTATGAATTTTTACAATATTAGATAGTAGAATATTAATATCACAACAATTTGCCACACTTGCAAACAAGTAGGCATGAGTTTGTTTGATTGAGAGTCATAGTTCATAAAGTTAGTTTAATATTACTCACGAATATAAATTTTTTTTCAAAAAATAACAAATTTATTATTTATGATAATAGTTAAAAGTGCTTTGTCATATTTTATATTTATATTTTTATTAATATTATTCTATACAGTAGATTGATTCACAAGTTATAACCATTTTTTTACTTTTTCCCCTTTGTTAATTTACAAAGAGTTAAAATTTTATGCAAAAATTCAATAATTAATGATTAAATTTGTTTCAAATGTGGTAAGATTAAACTTAAGAATATTTTGAAATTTTATTCATTCTTAAAAAAGAAATTTTTTTGAATATATAGCAAAATTATTTCATAGGGATCTACAAATAATTTTAAAAAAATATATAATTAGATTTTTTCAATTCAACTCGTAAAGTTGAAGAAATAAATTAGAATGACTTTTAAAATATAATTCAATTGAAAATCGGACCAAAGTTTAAAAAAGAACAAATCATTTTTTCTAAATAAATCTAAAAGTTTGTGGAAAATTTTTTCTTACACCATATGTGTAAGACTAAACACTAAAATTTGTAATACAGTATCCAAGTATTTTACACTTGATCAATTTGTATGTTATAAATCATATTGGTTATGGGTGAAATTCGGTGAAATTTGTAATGCGCACATTGTCGGAATAAGTTGTTTATGGGTGAAATTCAAACAAGTATATGTGTATAAAAGAATATATATAACACAATTAATAATGCTACTACTACATACCAACCAGGATGATAGCTTTGATGTTGTTCATTGTTATGGGGAATTCAAGGTTTCCATGTTCTTGAAGATCCAAAAGAACATAAAAAACACTACCCTTTTCCTTCTCATCGTGATGGGATGTTTTCTTGCAGGATTTGTGCTCAATTATGATGCTTTTGAAGTAACTTAAAATGATCCAGCACCGAAGTAACTCAATTATGATCTAGCTATTGTCCCACTCATCATGTGAAGTAACTTAAAATCAGGCACCGAATCCATAATACTGAAACCTCCTACTGCTTTCGCACATGCTTCAACTATATATTCAAAATCTTGTTTTCTACACTCACTGCCCATCGTAGTTCTTGCAATTATATCATTTGTTAAAGAAAACACCATCTTAATCAGATTGATTTCTGTTCCTGCTGTAATACCCTATATATTTAAATAAAGGGATTTTTTTTCAAATAGTATTATTAAAAAAAAATTAAAAATTACTTATGCATTATATTATATGTATGTTAATATTATTTAGGGTTATTAATATGTGTGAGTATTGTTTACCTAATGTCTAGCAATTTCCATTTGTCTATTATTATCATTATTATTATTATTATTATTATTTTTATTATTGCTATTTTAAATTATGTTAAATTTGATGACTATGTATGTGTTTCCATGTACATGCACATATACATATTTATAAATATATATATATGTGTGTATATGTTCCTATTTATATATATGTACACATATATAAATAAATTAGGTTAAATATTATTTAGATGGATGTGTGCATTAAAATAATTTGTGTATATATATATATGTGCATGTAGAATATATATATATATATATATATATATTGTCACGACCCAAAATAGAGGCCATGACCGGCGCTAGGGAACGGAAATTCTTTCGAATCCGGAACCCGTAGCAAACCTAAAAATAAAATAAAACATGCAATAGTAACAATAACAATAATATATATATGCAGCGGAAATAAAAATCTTAAATATCATAATAACATTTTCATCACTGGATTTAAATCAAATCTCATCACATATATAAAGTCTCTTTAATACAAATCCAGTTTCAATATAATACATCTCTTTAAAATAAAATACATGAAATCCAATACTTTAATTCACAACTACTGCAGTATCTAGATTATAAAATAAGACTCAAGTAAATGATTTACACAAAGAAGCCGGGGCGGAAGAAATCCGGCGTATCGACCTGCTACTGAGGTCTGAAGAAGTTGACTCTCCTGAAAAATAGTCAATGGAGGGGAGTCAGACCTCACTGAGCGAATTACTATAATATATATACATACACACTAAGTGATAATGCATACAATCAACAGTATATATATAATATGTATATATACAAGCAAATACACACAGATGCAATAAAATCATTTATATATATATATTTTTTATTGAAAATCATCTTTTATGAAGGATCACATAGAACCCTAGAATATCGCAACCTCAGAAATAATGTTAAACAACACTCTAGCCATACGGGCTCACTTATTCCAAATATATCCACTTAATCCATTTAGACAGTAGACTGGCCTTGAGACACTAAGTCAACCGAGCTCCAGCAGTCTAACTGCCAGTGTGATTGGCCCCGAGACACTTGGTCAACCGAGCTCCAGCAATCACACCTCTAAACCACATCTCACACATATCAATAATCATATCAAATCAATATCCATAAATAGTTAGTAATATAGCCTAAAGCTATAGGCGTACCGGTACGTACTCGGTCCTAGTGCTGCCCACTAGGTAGCACGTTCTATCGATATCCTTCATCATTAAATATAAAACATTCATTCACAAAAATAAATGATGCATGAATTTCAATAAAATAACAACATAAACCATATATATACCAGAAATATACCAAAAGTAAATCAGGTATATTTCGAGTATATATATGTCAAATAAATCCAATCAAATCATAAATTAAACTGGAAATATATTTAAAAATATTTTAAATATATTTTATTTACAAAACATGCATATAATTTAATATATACCAAAAATATACTTAATATAAACTTAAGAAATAATCAAATTATTTATGCATATTTAATCAACATAAAACATGCATTTCTAAATCATGCATCCTAAGCATATATATATATAGTATAGTAACTCACCTAGTGCGCTCCACGAGACGGGTTCGACAGGCCTGGTCCACTAGCCCTCGGTCTCGGCGCAACTAAACAAGCAATAAATAATCGACATTAGAATAAACCTAACAGAAATTCTAGAATTTGATCTAGAGTGTTAAACACAGAATCAGGAATTAGGGTCGATCGGATATCACGTTTTACGAGAATTCTACCGAAAATCCGGCAGAACCTCCCCTGTAAAATGGACATCTCTCTACTCAAAAGAGTAGAGCCGACCCTGCAAAGAAATACACTTCAAAAAATAGGCTCAACACAAATCCATAACCCCTCGGTCGGACTCCAGACTACAATCTACCAACTAGGGTCCACAAACACAGAATAATTCCGAAAATACCAAAAATATCCTTACAACATAGAAATTCATTTTATAAGTAGAAATTACATGATTAACCTTAAAACACTGTAAAAACCGATAAAAACTCATTTTATTAGTAAAACCATATATTATATATATAATTGAAAATAATTCACGAAAAATAGTTTTAATTAGTTAAAAATACCAAATAATTTGTAGAAATCATTTTTATACCTTATATAACTATTAAAACCAATTAAATTACATTTTTAGACAATTTAGGGTAAAATTACCAAAATACCCCTATATATATAGATATACTTAAATTACTTCAAAAATTCACCAAAAATTATACAATTATCCAAAATTAATTTTCTCAACATATTTATCAATAATATTAATAATTAAACTCAATTAACCAATTAAATTCAAATAAAAACACATTTAACCTAATTTCTCAAAATCACATAAACTTCAATAATTCAAAATAAATACTTAGAAATTCATAAAAATTCCAAATAAATTCCTATAATTCATTTCAACACCTAATTTAACCATAAAATCCAATTTCATAATTTAAATAATTAATTTCCGAAAATTAGAAAACAATATTAAAATATTAAAAAATACCCAAAAATCCAAACAATCTCCAAAAATTCTAAAAAAATTCATACATGTAGATTAAGCTACTAGGAACAACATTTGGGAAGGTAGTTTCCATAAATCAACCAATTCGAAGCTCAAAAAAATTGAAAACCCTAATATGGCTGAATTCAAAAAATCGAAACCTAAGGAAATCTAAACCATTTTAGCTCAAACCAAAGCTAGAATCACACTAACCGGAGCTCAAGGAGAAGAAAGAGACCGACGGTGTCGAAAATGGTGGCTGAAAATGGGAGAAACGGTAAAGGGAAGATTTCGGCCAAAAATGGAAAACAGGGGCTGTCGGCGCCGGGGAAGGGAGCTGCTGGCGGCGGGGGACAGCTGGGAACGACGGTGGCAAGCTGGGAGGCACACCGACGGTAGGTGACCGGAGTTGCAGCGGGAGGGAAGGGAGTCGGGCGCGGGAGGGAAGGAAGAAGAAGAAGAAGAAGAAGAGGAAAAAGAAAAAGAAAGAAAAGAAAAAGAAAAGAAAAAAAAAAAGAAAAAGAAAGAAAAAATAAAAAAAATAATAAAATAATAATAAAAAATAATTTTAATAATTTAATAATAAATAAAATAATTAAATAACAATAAATAAATAAACAAATAATAAAATATTAGGGTAATATATATTAAACCCTAATTAAATAAATATTCACACACATAGTCTTTATTTAGTATTTTAAAAATACGTATGAGTTCATGCAAGTCCGAAAATATATTTAAAATAATTAATAATAAATTATTTACGTGAAAAATTCCCCGAAAATGCAAGTCCCGGGAAAATTTTACGTAAAACACTGTAAATAATACACAGTATTTAAAATAGGTTTTAAATACATATAAACTCATGAAAATATCGTAATATATATACACAAATTATTAACATTGTATATCCCGGTACAATGTAAAAATATTTTAAAAACACGGGATATTACAGTCTTCCCCCCTTACAAGAATTCGTCCCCGAATTCCAAAAGATAAGATTACAGGATCAGGAAGGAAAGAGATATAGGTAAGAAGCTCGCATCTCAGCTTTAGTCTCCCATGTATGCTCCTCAACTCTGTTGCTACGCCACAGAACCTTGACCATCGGAATCTGTTTCGATCGTAACTGTCGAACTTGAAAATCAACGATCGCCACAGGTTCTTCCACAAACGTCAAATCTTCACTCACTTCCACACTGTCAGGTTGCAACACGTGTGAAGGGTCTGAGATATACTTCCTCAACATCGAGATATGAAATACTGGATGCACCTGTGACATACTCGGAGGCAAATCCAACCGATATGCAACAGTGCCAACTCTCTCCAGAATCTCAAATGGTCCAATATATCTCGGTGCTAACTTACCCTTCCTGCCAAATCTCATCACACCCTTCATCGGAGATACTTTCAGAAAAATAAAATCTCTAACCTGAAACTCCACATCTCTGCGCCTAGGATCCGCATAACTTTTCTGTCTGCTAACTGTGGTCTCTAATCTGCGCTTAATCACGATGACTTTCTCTGCAGCATCCTGAACCATCTCTGGTCCAGTCAAAGCTCTCTCACCAATCTCATCCCAACTCAACGGGGATCTACACTTCCTTCCATAAAACGCCTCATACGGTGCCATACTAATACTACTATGGTAGCTGTTATTATATGCAAACTCAACGAGCGACAAGTGATCATCCTAGCTACCTCCCAAATCCAAGACACACATCCTCAACATATCTTCCAGTGTCTGGATCGTCCTCTCAGATTGACCATCTGTCTGAGGATGAAAAGCAGTACTGAAATCCAACCTAGTGCCCATCGCTTCCTACAACTTCTGCCAAAAACGAGAAGTAAACACCGAACCTCTATCTGACACAATGGACACAGGTACTCCATGAAGGCATACAATATGCTTCACGTACAACTTCGCCAATCTAGCAACTGAATATGTGGCTTTCATAGGCAAGAAATGTGCAGACTTCATCAACCTGTCTACGATCACCCAGATGGAGTCGTATCCATCCTTCGAACGAGGTAAACCTACCACAAAATCCATAGCTATCCTTTCCCACTTCCACTCGGGAATAGGAAGAGGCTGAAGCTTCCCAGAAGGCTTCTGATGTTCGACTTTCACTTGCTGACACGTCAAACACTTAGCAACATAATTAGCGACATCCTTCTTCAATCCATCCCACCAGTATAGATCTCTGATACTGTGGTACATCTTAGTAATGCCCGGATGAACGCTGTAAGCTGTAGAATGTGCTTCCTCTAAAATCTCCTCTCTCAAATTATCTACATCAGGAACACATAATCTACCACTGATCCACAACACACCATCATCATCGAGTGTGAAATCAGTGAACTTCCCTGATCTGACATTCTCTGCAAGTTCTTCCAGAATAGGATCTCGGCTCTGAGATGCTTTAATCCTATCCCTCAGTACAAATCGCACTTTAAACTGAGCTAGCAGTCCACCTGATCTACTAATCTTCATCATCAGACCTTGATCCACCAACAGATGCAATTCCTGGATCAATGGTCTCCTCTCAACACTGATGTGAGCAAGACTACCTGAGGACTTCCTACTCAAGGCATCTGCTACCACATTAGCTTTACTCGGATGATATAGAATTTCACAATCATAATCCTTCAATAATTCCAACCATCTTCTCTGCCTCCAATTCAAATCTCTCTGATGGAAAATGTACTTAAGGCTCTTGTGATCAGTAAATATCTCACAAGTCACCCCGTACAAATAATGTCTCCAGATCTTCAAAGCAAAGATCACTGCAGCCATTTCAAGATCATATGTGGGAATAGTTCTACTCATGCTTCTTCAACTGCCTCAAAGCATAGGCTATCACCCTTCCATTCGGCATCAACACACAACCAAGACCAATTCTAGAGGCATCACAGTAAACTGTGAACTTATCCACACTATTAGGCAAAGCTAACACTGGCGCTGTGGTCAACTTCTCCTTCAACAACTGAAAACTATTCTCACAAGCTTCTGACCACTCGAATCTAACATTCTTCTGAGTCAAATGAGTCATAGGGGCTGCTATTCTGGAAAAATCATGCACAAACCGCCTATATACCCGGCTAAATCCAGAAAACTCTGAATCTCTGTAACAGAAGTCGGTCTAGGCCATTCAGATACTGCTTCAATCTTCTGTGGATCAATCTGAATACCTTCTTTAGACACTATGTGTCCAAGAAAAGAAACACTCTCCATTCAGAAATCACACTTCGAGAATTTAGCATAAAGCTAATGATCTCTCAGTGTCTGTAGTACAATCCTCAAGTGATATACATGCTCTTCCATACTCCTCGAATATACCAGTATATCATCAATGAAGACTACTACAAATTGATCCATATACGGTCTGAATACTCTGTTCATCAGGTCCATAAAAGCTACTGGTGCATTTGTCAAACCAAAAGACATCACCAGAAACTCATAATGGCCATATCTAGTACGGAATGCTGTCTTAGGAATATCAGCTTCACTGATACGCAGCTGATGATAACCCGACCTCAAGTCAACCTTAGAAAAGAACTGTGCACCCTGTAGTTGATCAAACAAATCATCTATCCTCGGGAGAGGATACTTATTCTTCACTGTCACCTTATTCAACTCTCTGTAGTCAATGCACAGTCTTAGGGTACCATCCTTCTTCTTCACAAACAAGACTGGTGCACCCCAAGGAGAAACACTGGGTCTAATAAAACCTTTATCCAATAACTCTTGCAACTGCTCCTTCAACTCTTTCAACTCTGCAGGAGCCATTCTGTAGGGTGGCATAGATATAGGAGTAGTACTTGGGACCACATCTATACAGAACTCAATCTCTCTGTGAGGTGGTAAACCTGGAAACTCCTCGGGAAAAACATCAGGAAACTCACAAGCAACAGGAACATCTGTGAGTGACAACTTCTCCACTGAAGTATCCCTGACCAATGCCAAATATCCCTGACAACCTTTCTTCAATAACTTCCTAGCCGTGATGGCAGAAATAAGATTCTGAGGTGCTGAACTCCTATCACCAACAAACTTAAACCCTTCTTCACCAGGAATTCTAAAAGTCACCTCTTTATTCCTGCAATCTACCACGGCAAAGAGCTGAGATAACCAATCCATTCCCAAAATAACATCAAACTCCATCACATCCAACAAAATCAAATCAACGGGTAATTCTCTATCTCCCACGAGAATTGGGACAACCAGAAAGAACAATATCGGCATCCAAGAGAATCGCTCAGAGGAGTGGCAACAGATAAAGGAAAAGCCATCCTCGAAGCTTGCCAATAAGATTTAGAAGCAAAAATAGGAGAAATAAACGAATGCGTGGCACCTGGATCAAACAAAACCCATGCATCCAGGTAACAAACAGAAACAATACCTGCCACGACTGCATTAGATGCCTGAGCATCCTGTTGAGTGAGATGGAAGACTCTGGCCTGACCTCGACCTCCCTGTTGACTGGTAGAAGTCTGGCCAACACTCTGGCACCTTCTCTAGTACCTCTACCATGACTCTACTATGGAACAAACTGAGTGGAACTCTGATGCTGGGCTGGTGGTAACTGAAATGGCACGGGTGCTGCACTAGCAATCGACTGCTGTGGGAATCGCGGAATCTGCTACTGCTGATACCCAGAATAAGGACACGATCTGGCAAAATGTCCTGTCTGCCCGCATCTGAAGCATGTCAGTGGTGTCAGATAACACGGTCCTGATGGACTCTACCACAAGTCTGACAAACACTAGCCACTGATCTAGAACGACGACCACTGCTACTACTCGAAGCACCTGACCCAAATCTGAATGATCTACGCTGACCTCCACGGGCCATGTCTACTGCTCTGATGCACTCACTGTTGCTGTCTCTGACTCTGCTGAGTCGGACCTCACTGCTGACTACTCGATCCAACATGAAAACTCAAATATGGAGTAGCCTGCAATCCACTCAACTGAACTCCTAGCTGGTAATAATCAGGCATCGCTCCCTGGCCTAACTAGCCTCAACTCAATCTCCTTGGCCAACTCAATCACAGACTCGAGAGTAAGGCCTACTGTAGGCATACCAGCAAAAGCTGAACCCAAACCAGTAACGTATGTAGTGATTGTAAAATACTGATCTCGCATCAAATCCTCAGCATATCTACCCAGACGAAGAAACTCTCGGGTATACTCCTCTACAGATCGATCTCCACGAGAAATACTGGTCAAACGAAGATGATAGCTCAAACGAAGAGGCTCTGGACAGAATCTCCTCATAAATCGCTCTCGAAACTGAGCCCATGTCATTGTCATCATGTAAGGCTGAATCATTTCAATGAACCAATCTAAGGCTGGTCCCTCGACAGATAACTCAACGATCATGATCTGCTGGTACTCGGTATGAGCAGTCCGAGTCCTAGTCTCAATCGCATGCAGAAAGTCTAACGGATCGGAAGTACCATCAAAAGCAATCCAGCCCACTCGGGCATAGAACAAAGCTGCCTCAGGGTCAGACATACCCTGCTGATAGGCAAGCTGAACAACTGGAGGAACAGGAACATCAAACTCAGGCTCAACAGGCTCCTCGTCCTGTAACTCTCTCTGCCTATGGCGACCTGCCGCTCCTCGAGGTCTACCCCTGCCATGACCTCTAAGTCTAACTGGCTGCTCAGGAGGTAAAACCTCATCCTGAAAAGACTCATCATCCTCAGCCTCAATGATCGGTGAGCGACACGCGCTCGCCTCCTCATTCTGAAAAGACAAACGAAAAAAATTCAGACAAAACAGACAACGGAGGAATAATGCTGAAAACTACAGCAAGGAATACTCAACAAGACATACTCGAACCTAATACACTGCAGTAGTCCAACAAAAAACATAACTTTAAAACTAGGGCCATAGCTCACACAACTAAGCCCTGACACAGAACTCCGCTCTGATACCAACTTTGTCACGACCCAAAACAGGGGCCATGACCGGCGCTAGGGAACGGGAATTCTTTCGAATCCGGAACCCGTAGCAAGCCTAAAAATAAAATAAAACATGCAATAGTAACAATAACAATAATATATATATGCAGCGGAAATAAAATCTTAAATATCATAATAACATTTTCATCACTGGATTTAAATCAAATCTCATCACATATATAAAGTCTCTTTAATACAAATCCAGTTTCAATATAATACATCTCTTTAAAATAAAATACATGAAATCCAATACTTTAATTCACAACTACTGCAGTATCTAGATTATAAAATAAGACTCAAGTAAATGATTTACACAAAGAAGCCGGGGCGGAAGAAATCCGGCGTATCGACCTGCTACTGAGGTATGAAGAAGTTGACTCTCCTGAAAAATAGTCAACGGAGGGGAGTCAGACCTCACTGAGCGAATTACTATAATATATATACATACACACTAAGTGATAATGCATACAATCAACAGTAATATATAATATGTATATATACAGGAAAATACACACAGATGCAATAAAATCATTTTTATATATATATTTTTTATTGAAAATCATCTTTTATGAAGGATCACATAGAACCCTAGAATATCGCAACCTCAGAAATAATGTTAAACAACACTCTAGCCATAGCGGCTCACTTATTCCAAATATATCCACTTAATCCATTTAGACAGTAGATTGGCCCCGAGACACTAAGTCAACCGAGCTCCAGCAGTCTAACTGCCAGTGTGATTGGCCCCGAGACACTTGGTCAACCGAGCTCCAGTAATCACACCTCCAAACCACATCTCACACATATCAATAATCATATCAAATCAATATCCATAAATAGTTAGTAATATAGCCTAAAGCTATAGGCGTACCGGTACGTACTCGGTCCTAGTGCTGCCCACTAGGTAGCACGTTCTATCGATATCCTTCATCATTAAATATAAAACATTCATTCACAAAAATAAATGATGCATGAATTTCAATAAAATAACAACATAAGCCATATATTATACCAGAAATATACCAAAAGTAAATCAGGTATATTTCGAGTATATATACGTCAAATAAATCCAATTAAATCATAAATTAAACTGGAAATATATTTAAAAACATTTTAAATATATTTTATTTACAAAACATGCATATAATTTAATATATACCAAAAATAAACCAAAAATATACTTAATATAAACTTAAGAAATAATCAAATTATTTATGCATATTTAATCAACATAAAACATGCATTTCTAAATCATGCATCCTAAGCATATATATATAGTATAGTAACTCACCTAGTGCGCTCCACGAGACGGGTCCGACGGGCCTGGTCCACTAGCCCTCGATCTCGGCGCAATTAAACAAGCAATAAATAACCAACATTAGAATAAACCTAACAGAAATCCTAGAATTTGATCTAGAGTGTTAAACACAGAATCAGGAATTAGGATTCGATCGGATATCACGTTTTATGAGAATTCTACCAAAAATCCGGCAGAACCTCCCCTATAAAACGGACATCTCTCTACTCAAAAGAGTAGAGTTGACCCTGCAAAGAAATACACTTTGAAAAATAGGCTCAACACAAATCCATAACCCCTCAGTCGGACTCCAGACTACAATCTACCGACCGGGGTCCACAAACACAGAATAATTCTGAAAATACCAAAAATATCCTTACAACATAGAAAATTCATTTTATAAGTAGAAATTACATGATTAACCTTAAAACACTGTAAAAACCGATAAAAACTCATTTTATTAGTAAAACCGTATATTATATATATAATTGAAAATAATTCACGAAAATAGTTTTAATTAGTTAAAAATACCAAATAATTTGTAGAAATCATTTTTATACCTTATATAACTATTAAAACCAATTAAATTACATTTTTAGATAATTTAGGGTAAAATTACCAAAATACCCCTATATATATAGATATACTTAAATTACTTCAAAAATTCACCAAAAATTATACAATTATCCAAATTAATTTTCTCAACATATTTATCCATAATATTAATAATTAAACTCAATTAACCAATTAAATTCAAATAAAAACACATTTAACCTAATTTCTCAAAATCACATAAACTTCAATAATTCAAAATAAATACTTAGAAATTCATAAAATTCCAAATAAATTCCTCTAATTCATTTTAACACCTAATTTAACCATAAACTCCAATTTCATAATTTAAATAATTAATTTCCGAAATTAGAAAATAATATTAAAATATTAAAAAATACCCAAAAATCCAAAAATCTCAAAAAATTCTAAAAAATTCATACATGTAGATTAAGCTACTAGGAACAACATTTGTGAAGGGATTTTCATGAATCAACCAATTAGAAGCTCAAAAAAATCAAAACCCTAATATGCCGAATTCGAAAAATCAAAACCTAAGAAAATCTAAACCATTTTAGCTTAAACCAAAGCTATAATCACACTCACCGGAGCTCAAGGAGAAGAAAGAGACCGGCGGGTGTCCAAAAACGATGGCCGAAAATGGGAGAAACGGCAAAGGGAAGATTTCGGCCAAAAAATGGAAAATAGGGGCTGCCGGCGCCGGGGAAGGGAGCTGCTGGCGGCGAGGGACGGCTGGGAACGATGGTGGCAAGCCAGGAGGCACACCGACGGTAGGTGACCGGAGTTGCAGCGGGAGGGAAGGGAGTCGGGCGCGGGAAGGAAGGAAGAAGAAGAAGAAGAAGAAAAAGAAAAAGAAAAAGAAAAAGAAAGAAAAGAAAAAGAAAAGAAAAAGAAAAAAAAAAAGAAAAAAAAAAGAAAAAGAAAGAAAAAAGAAAAAAAATAATAATAAAAAATAATTTTAATAATTTAATAATAAATAAAATAATTAAAATAATAATAAATAAATAAATAATAAAATATTAGGGTAATATATATTAAACTCTAATTAAATAAATATTCACACACATAGTCTTTATTTAGTATTTTGAAAATACGTATGAGTTCATGCAAGTCCGAAAAATATATTTAAAATAATTAATAATAAATTATTTACGTGAAAAATTCCCCGAAAATGCAAGTCCCGGGAAAATTTTACGTAAAACACTGTAAATAATACACAGTATTTTAAATAGGTTTTAAATACATATCAACTCATGAAAATATCGTAATATATATACACAAATTATTAACACTGTACATCTCGGTACAGTGTAAAAATATTTTAAAAACACGGGATATTACATATATATATATATATAAGCTTTGGCCCGAGAAAAACCCCCCACCAACACCCTCCTTCTCCGTCTGCCACCCACGCCCTCTCTCCCCCTCATTGTGTCGCCTTCCCCTTCGCCTGAGAACTCCATCACCGCCGTGCATTGAGCTTGTTGGAGTGTTGCAGGAGCTGCCTTCCTTCTTCCTCGCAAGGCAGCACCTTCTTCTCCTCGCACAGCAGCCCTGCATCCTCCTGTCCTGCCCAGCTTTGGTCCTCTATCCGTGCCATCTTCTTATGGTGTTGAGCTGCCTTCATCGTCCCTATTTCCGGTGGTGGTGGCACGTCCTCTTCTTCCTCTTCTAACTGCCTTACCGGACAGTGAGTGTTCCTCACCCATTCTCTTCTTTCCCTCTCAAATTCCTTTAGTGTTTCGGTAGGTCTTAGGAATTGAGTTGTGGTTAATGGGTTGTTAAGGTTAGTTTTGATTGTTCTTTCTTCTTCCTTGACAGTTTTGGTGGATTATTGAATCTATACATAAATTGTATTGAAATTATTTGATAATTAGTTAGTTTAATTGGTTGTTATTTGAGCTTAATTAATAATTAGAATAATTAAGGTTAATTTTTTATGTATTGATTGTTTTTTTTTAGGGTTAAGGAATCTTGATGTTAATTATAAGTTTGTTAATTTGGGTATTAATTAATATTTTTTATTAATTTCAAAAATTAATTGTAAAAATTATAAAATTTTAATAATTGATATTGTTAGTGAATGTTATTAATTTTAGAACTCAAATTATAATTTTTGTGACTTTTATACTATTTTTATAAATATTTTTGAGTTTATGCCAAATTTAATTTTTTAGGTTAAATAATATTTTTGGGAGAAAATTTTTGGTTGATTAAATGTTTTAATTATATTAGGAAGGTTTATTTTGAGAAAATAAATTTTTGGCATGATTAAATAATTTTAAGGAATTATTTTAGTATTAAAAGCACATTATGTAATTTATGTATTTTAGGGGGATAAAAATGTAATTTTATGCTAAATATAGTTAAATATATATATATATATATATATATATATATATATTAGTTTTATTAATATTCAAGGGGTTTAGAGAATTTTTTTTTATAAATTAATTGGTATTTTAACCTAAGTAGTGTAAATTTTAAATATTAAATTCCAAATATTATATATATATATATATATAATACATTATAATGGTTTTAAATTAGGTTATAATTATATTTTGACGAAGGAATACAAATTTAGTTGTTAATTTTGAATAATTGAGATTTTATATATATATTTGTCCATTTTTAGTATATGTGTATGTGAAACATGTGTTTGAGAAATAAATATTATTAATTCTCGATATTCTGTTGAGTTGTGATCTCGGTCGAGGCTAAGTGTAGTTTTGGGAGCCCGACTCGAGTGTGGATGTTGTGGATATTAGAAGTGCATTTTCTATGCAGGTCTAGCTCTACCTTTGGTAGAGAGATGTCCGTTTTACAGAGGAGACTCTGTCAAAATTTCGATAGATTTTCTCGTAAAACGTGATATCCGTAAAATTTCTAACGTTAGTTAGGTTATATCCTGTCTAGCGAGTCTTGCCCGATTTTCCTCGAGTCAGCCCAAAATTTCATTATTTTGTTGACTGTTGATTTCGATTCCATGGTCATGTTTTAAAAGTCGATTATTATTTTCTTTTAGAGCATTTCGAAGCAGAAGCTGTGAGACTGAGGCAGACGCGTGGTCTTCAGCCTTCACATTCATCCTGTAAGTCAATAGAATGATCTGTGCGTGTGTTTATTTAAAGAATGCATGCGCTCATATTTGTATTATATTGATTATATGATTTATTTACCTTAATGCTGTTATTTAAGATTTAAACGCATTTCATTTATTTAAAAATCAATTTTGAGAAATTTTGGTAGAACGGGCTACCTGGTGGGCTTCACCAGGACTATGTGCACATGGTAGAGATTGAGAGATGGATCCGCAATTTATATGATTGATGAATGTTAAACTAGGACGGGTGCCTCGGTGGATCCCTTTGCTCTCGGGGACCGCCAGTGATTGTAAGGTTGATAAAGGACTGGGATGGGTGCCTCGATCGATGCCTTTGCTCTCGGGGACCGCCAGTGCCATATATTTGGATTAAGTGAATGACTACGGCCTGGTGCCTCGGTTGATGCCTTTGCTCTCAGGGACCAGTAGTCTAATTGGAATAAATGGGTCCGGTTGGCCATTTAGATTTTGGGTTTAGGGTTTTACCGAGATTTTTCAAAAGCTATATCAATACATTATAAATTATTTTCACTACAAATATATATATATAGTTTTCAAAAAGGTTTTCAAACCGTACAGCTCTTTTTATTGACTTACTTAGTGAGGTCTGATTCCCCTCAATTTTTTTTTCAGGAGCTTGGGAGTTCGACCTCAGACTACCTCCACGCCGGGTTTCTTCTTCACCGGCTATTTTATATAGGTCATTGTAAGCTGTACTGTGTGTTAATCTAGGTTGCTGCAGTAATATATGTACTAAGGATTTGTATGGTTTAAACATAATTGTGTAAATTATTTGTGTAAACCACACTTATGTATAAGATTTAAATTCAATTTATAATATGAGATGTTGAAACACATTTTTATTAAGCAATTGAATTTGTGTATTTTGAGAAAAATCAGTTTGATAATATGTTATGTTAGTAATTAAAGTCTAAAATATGAATGGTTTTATTTTCTTTTCCTTTAGGCTTACTACAGGTTTTGGGGGCCTTATGCCTACCCATTCCCTAGTGCTGGTCACGTGCCCTCGGGTTCGGGTCGTGACAAAGTTGGTATCAGAGCATAAGTTCAATTAATTGTCCATGTCTGTCTTTCTGTGTAACTACTGCAGCTTTAGGATTGATAATTGTCTTTGAGATGTTTTTGTTTCTAATTCCGCATTGCGTTAAATATTTTTACCCCGTTTGAAATTCAATTTTCCTTGTCTTCTTTTCAGAATGAGATGTGTGTGTACCGACCCCGATGTTAATCTAACTCTTAGACTTGATGAGCAGTCTGTGCACGATGAGGCTCCCCTTCCTGCTCCATGTCGTAGGGGCAGAGGTAGAGGTAGAGGTAGAGGTCGAGCTAGGGTAGCTGTAGCTGAGATTCCTGATCAGTAGCCAGTCGAGCCTGAAGCCCCAGCTGTTGACCCCACAGCCTTTGCAGTTGGACTAGCAGGGATTAATCAGGGTCTAGCAGCATTGAATCAGGTGATGCCCCTTGTACAGTAGATGCTTCAGCAGAGGAATCAGGGGATGACAGATACTGAAGCAGCTCTTCTTTACTCTCGGATCGATAGAGTTTCTTTTGACGATACGGGTGATGCCTTAGACTTCATTAATGCGATTGAGGCACATACCAGGACGGGGCACATAGATTATCAGAGGATAATGATCGTGGAGTTGTCAGTTCAAGCGACAGCTTAGGACTGGTTTATGCAGTCGATTCAGCCATCTATGCACGAGTTGACTTGGCTAGAGTTTAAGGATCGCGTCTTGAGATTTTTCTGTCCTCTAGCCACCAGAGATGCCTATAGGTGGTAGTTACTCCACATCACTAGAGGGGATAGGTCAGTGGAGGACTATACCAGAGAGTTTAATAGGCTGTCCCGACATGCAGAGGATATCAGGAGGGACCCTTACAGAGCAGTGGAGATGTATGTTACTGGATTGGGAGCTACTTTTATTGGTATACGTATCGAGGACTGCACTTTAGAGAGTGTGATTGAGGAGGCCTGTTTGATTGAGAGGTAACATATCTGCCAGGGCACCATGGTAGATCCTTATATAGTCGAGGGCAGTGGATATGGAGTAGCTCCCAAGTACCAGCAACCAGCATTTCACATCGGTAGTTCGAGTCAGCAGGCTGCAGGTAGTTCCCAGCAGAGTGGTAGGAGGTCCAGGACCCACCGGGTTGGTCATCATGGTTATGCTACGAACAAAAGGAGTGGTAGAGGTCATAGATTTAGTACTGGAGTCAACAACAGTAGTAGTGGGTAGAGTTTCGGGCAGAGTAGTTCTGGGTCTGGAGCTAGTGCATGTGTGAGTTGTGGACGATTTCATCAGGGCCCGTGTCACCTGTTGTCGGGCACTTGCTTCAGAAGTGGGTAGATTGGACATCTTGCAAGAGCTTGTCCTTACTCCGGATACCAGCCACAGTACGTTTAGGGTTCGTCTTCATCAGTGGCTCAGCCCTATTATCCGATGCCTCAACAGTATCGAGCACCAGTACAGCCACAGCAGAGACCGCCTCAGCCTATGAGTCAGCAGGGTCGAGGATCAGTTGGTAGACCTAGCAGTCATGGATTTGCGCAGCCTTCGACTTCTCAGTAGGCAGGTCATGGTTAGGCTCGAGTGTTCACTTTAACACCACAGGACGCTCAGACTTCGAATGCAGTGGTAGCAGGTATTCTCTTAGTCTGTGCATGCGATGCTAGAGTGTTGTTTCACCCCGGTGCTTCACATTTCTTCATTTCTCCTGTGTTCGCTTCGAGAATCGAGTGGCAGCCTTCTAGGTTGTCCTTTCCTCTATCTGTGTCGACTCCTCTTAGTGACGAGTTGGAGACAGATGTCTTCTTTCCTTCGTGTCCGATAATAGTTGATGGTAGAGAACTATTAGCGGACTTAGTATTGCTCGATGTGTTGGAATTCGACGTCATTTTGGGTATGGATTGGTTGTCGAGGTGTTATGCTTTTGTGAATTGCCGAGAGAAAGAAGTGGTGTTCAGAATTCCAAACGAAGAAGAATTTTATTTTAAAGGTGAAAAGAGCTCCATGCCTCGTAATCTCATTTCTGCCATTACAGCCCGAAAGATGCTTAGAAGGGGTTATCAGGGTTACTTGGCAGTGGTAAGAGATGTTGATCAAGAGAATGTGGCAATTGAGCAGGTGCCAGTGGTGTGTGAATTTCTGGATGTCTTTCCTGAAGAATTACCATGATTACCACCAGACAGAGAGATAAAGTTCTATATCGATGTCATACCTGGTACGGATCCTATATCTATGCCACTCTACAGAATGGCACCAGCTAAACTACAGGAGCTGAAAGAGCAGTTGCAGGAGTTGCTTGATAAGGGTTTTATCAGATCCATTACATCGCCTTGGGGTGCTCCGGTGTTATTTGTAAAGAAGAAGGATGGTAGTCTTCGACTTTGTATTAATTACAGGCAGTTGAATAAGGTCACCATCAAGAACAAGTACCCACTTCCGAGGATTGATGACCTGTTTGATCAACTTCAAGGTGCTACATGCTTCTCTAAAATAGATATGAGATCTGGGTATCATTAGTTAAGGATCAGAAGAGGTGATGAGCCCAAGACAGCCTTTCGAATAAGATATGGCCATTATGAGTTTTTAGTAATGTCCTTTGGGTTGACTAATGCTCCAGCAGCCTTTATGGACTTGATGAATCGGGTGTTCAGGCCATACTTGGACTGGTTTATGATAGTTTGCATTAATGATATCTTGGTTTTTTCCAAGAGCGAGGCTGAGCATGTTATGCATCTGAGAAGGGTGCTTCAGACTTTAAGGGAGCACAGGTTGTATGCCAAGTTCTCAAAGTGCGAGTTTTGGTTGCGTCAAGTGGTATTTCTAGGCCACGTGGTTTCTCGAGATGGCATACAAGTGGACCCTAAGAAGATAGAGGCTATTACAGAGTGGCCAAGGCCAACTACAGTAAGAGAAGTACGAAGTTTCCTGGGTCTAGCAAGCTATTACAGAAGATTTGTGAAAGACTTCTCTAAAATTACTGCACTTTTGAAAAGGTTGACCCAGAAGAGTGCTAAGTTTGTGTGGATAGACAGATGCGAAGAGCACTTTCAGTTATTAAAGAACTTGTTGATGTCGGCTCCAATTCTAACTTTGCCCTCTGGAAATAAAGGGTATACAGTGTATTGTGATGCTTCTAGAGTAGGATTGGGCTGTGTGTTAATGCAAAATGGCCAAGTGATTGCTTATACTTCGAGGCAGTTGAAGAAGCACGAGCGGAACTATCCTACTCACGACTTGGAGATGGCAGCCGTGGTGTTTGCTTTGAAAATATGGAGGCATTACTTGTATGGGGTGACATGTGAGATATACACTGATCACAAGAGCCTGAAATATATCTTTCAGCAAAGGGACTTGAATTTGAGGTAGAGAAGATGGATGAAACTCCTTAAGGATTATGATTGTTCCATTTTATACCATCCAGGCAAAGCGAATGTTGTCGCGGATGCCTTGAGTAGAAAATCAGTGGGCAATCTTGCCCATATTAGCTCAGAGAGAAGGCCCATTATCAAGGAGTTGCATGGGTTGATTGATCAGGGGTTGCAGATGAAAGTTACCCGAAAGTGCCTTTTAGCTTAATTCAGTGTACGATCAGTATACTTGGATCGAGTTAAGGCAACTTAGAGTAGAGACCCACAATTGCAGAGGATTATGTATGAAGTGCAACAAGGGCAGTCACGGGACTTTATGATTGACAGAGAAGGTGTATTACGGTTGGGAACTAGGATTTGTGTGCCAGATGTTGATGATTTGAGGAAGGAGATTATGGAAGAAGCACATTTTTCTGCATATAGTGTTCATCCGGGTTCTACCAAGATGTATCATAATCTGAAGGATACATATTAGTGGAATGGAATGAAGAGGGATATTGCAGAATTTGTATCCAGGTGCTTGACTTTCTAGCAAGTAAATCTTGAACATTAGAGACCCTCGGGACTGTTGCAACCTATGCCAATTCTTGAATGGAAATGGGATATGATAGCCATGGATTTCGTGACTGGGCTACCTCGGACTACTGGAGGTTATAATGCTATTTGGGTGATTGTTGATAGGTTAACTAAGTCAGCACACTTTCTACCAATAAAGAAGGTGTACTCTACTGATAGACTGGCGAGACTTTATGTCAATAGGATTGTTTGTCTACATGGAGTACCTGTGAGCATAGTGTCAGATAGAGGAGCCACCTTTACCTCAGTCTTTTGGTAAGAGTTACACAAGGCCTTGGGTACCATATTGGATTTCAGTATGGCCTTCCACCCTCAGACAGATGGTCAGTCAGAGAGGACCATCCAAATGTTAGAAGATATGCTGAGGATGTGTGTAATGGATTTTGGAGGACAATGGGATTCACACTTGCCATTGATTGAGTTTGCTTATAATAACAGCTATTATGCTAGCATCGAGATGGTTCCCTATGAGGCACTATATGGTAGGAAGTGTAGATCACCTTTGTGTTAGGAGATTGGTGAAAGGCAGTTAACGGGACCAGAGTTGGTACAGATCACTTTAGAGAAAGTTCCCATTATTCAGCAGTGATTGAAGACAGCCTTTAGTAGACAAAAGAGCTACGCTGACCCTAGGAGGAAGGATGTATACTTCATGGTTGGAGACATGGTGTTCCTGAAGGTGTCTCTAATGAAAGGAGTTATGAGATTTGGCAAGAAGGGTAAGCTAGCTTCCAGATATATTAGACCGTTTGAGATTCAGTCTAGAGTAGGTGAAGTGGTGTATAGGCTGGTGTTACCACCAGAATTATCGAGAATCCATCCTGTATTTCATGTATCCATGCTAAGGAAATACGTCCGTGATCCGTCTCATGTGTTGCAACCTCAAACCGTAGAGCTTAGCGACGATTTGACTTTCGAGGATTACCCAGTGGCAATTTTGGATCGCCAAATCCGACAACTACAAACTAAGGAGATACCGATGGTGAAGGTGCTATGGAGTAATCATTCTGCTGAGGATTGCACTTGGGAAATTGAAGCCGAGATGCGAGTTTCTTTCCTATATCTCTTTCCTTCTTACCCTTGTAATTCTTCTCTTCTTTCTTTTCTTGAATTCGAGGACGAATTCATATAAGGAGGGAAGACTGTAATACCCCATATATTTAAATAAAGGGATTTTTTTTCAAATAGTATTATTAAAAAAATTAAAAATTACTTATGCATTATATTATATGTATGTTAATATTATTTAGGGTTATTAATATGTGTGAGTATTGTTTACCTAATGTCTAGAAATTTCCATTTGTCTATTATTATCATTATTATTATTATTATTATTTTTATTATTGCTATTTTAAATTATGTTAAATTTTATGACTATGTATGTGTTTCCATGTACATGCACATATACATATTTATAAATATATATACGTGTGTGTATGTATTTATTCCTATTTATATATATGTACACATATATAAATAATTTAGGTTAAATATTATTTAGGTGGATGTGTGCATTAAAATAATTTATGTATATATATATATGTGTGCATGTAGTATATATATATATATATATATAAGCTTTGGCCCGAGAAAAACCCCCCACCAACACCCTCCTTCTCCGTCTGCCACCCATGCCCTCTCTCCCCCTCATTGTGCCGCATTCCCCTTCGCTTGAGAACTCCATCATCACCATGCATTGAGCTTGCTGGAGTGTTGCAGGAGCTGCCTTCCTTCTTCCTCGCGAGGCAGCACCTTCTTCTCCTCGCACAGCAGCCCTGCATCCTCCCATCCTGTCCAACTTTGGTCCTTTGTCCGTGCCATCTTCTTGTGGTGTTGAGCCGCCTTCGTCGTCCCCATTTCCGGTGGTGGTGCACGTCCTCTTCTTCCTCTTCCAGCTACCTTGCCGGACAGTGAGTGTTCCTCACCCATTCTCTTCTTTCCCTCTCAAATTCCTTTGGTGTTTCGGTAGGTCTTAGGAATTGAGTTATGGTTAATGGGTTGTTAAGGTTAGTTTTGATTGTTCTTTCTTCTTCCTTGACAGTTTTGGTGGATTATTGAATCTATACATAAATTGTATTGAAATTATTTGATAATTAGTTAGTTTAATTGGTTGTTATTTGAGCTCAATTAATAATTAGAATAATTAAGGTTAATTTTTTATGTATTGATTATTTTTTTTTAGGGTTTAGGAATCTTGATGTTAATTATAAGTTTGTTAATTTGGGTATTAGTTAATATTTTTTATTAATTTCAAAAATTATTTATAAAAATTATAAAATTTTAATAATTGAGATTGTTAGTGAATGTTATTAATTTTAGAACTCAAATTATAATTTTTGTGATTTTTATACTATTTTTATAAATATTTTTGAGTTTATGCCAAATTTAATTTTTTAGGTTAAATAATATTTTTGGGAGAAAATTTTTGGTTGATTAAATGTTTTAATTATATTAGGAAGGTTTATTTTGAGAAAATAAATTTTTGGCATGATTAAATAATTTTAAGGAATTATTTTAGTATTAAAAGCACATTATGTAATTTATGTATTTTAGGGGGATAAAAATGTAATTTTACGCTAAATATATTTAAATATATATATGTATTAATTAGTTTTATTAATATTCAAGGGGTTTAGAGAATTTTTTTTTTTATAAATTAATTGGTATTTTAACCTAAGTAGTGTAAATTTTAAATATTAAATTCCAAATATTATATATATATATATATATATATAATACATTATAATGGTTTTAAATTATGTTATAATTATATTTTGATGAAGGAATACAAATTTAGTTGTTAATTTTGAATAATTGAGATTTTATATATATTTTTGTCTATTTTTAGTATATGTGTATGTGAAATATGTGTTTGAGAAATAAATATTATTAATTCTCGATATTTTGTTGAGTTGTGATCTCGGTCGATGCTAAGTGTAGTTTTGGGAGCTCGACTCAAGTGTGGATGTTGTGGATATTAGAAGTGCATTTTCTATGCAGGTCTGGCTCTACCTTTGGTAGAGAGATGTCCGTTTTATAGAGGAGACTCTGTCAAAATTTTGATAGATTTTCTCGTAAAACGTGATATTCGTAAAATTTCTAACGTTAGTTAGGTTATATCCTGTCTAGCGAGTCTTGCACGGTTTTCCTCGAGTCAACCCAAAATTTCATTGTTTTGTTGACTGTTGATTTCGATTCCATGGTCATGTTTTAAAAGTCGATTATTATTTTCTTTTAGAGCATTTCGGAGCAGAAGCTGTGAGACCGAGGCAGACGCGTGGTCGTCAGCCTTCACATTCATCCTGTAAGTCAATAGAACGATCTGTGCATGTGTTTATTTAAAGAATGCATGCGCTCATATTTGTATTATATTGATTATATGATTTATTTACCTTAATGCTGTTATTTAAGATTTAAACGCATTTCATTTATTTAAAAATCAATTTTGAGAAATTTTGGTAGAACGGGCTACCTGGTGGGCTTCACCAAGACTATGTGCACATGGTAGAGATTGAGAGATGGATCCGTAATTTATATGATTGATGAATGTTAAACTGGGACGGGTGCCTCGGTGGATCCCTTTGCTCTCGGGGACCGCCAGTGATTGTAAGGTTGATAAAGGACTGGGATGGGTGCCTCGGTCGATGCCTTTGCTCTAGGGGATCACCAATGCCATATATTTGGATTAAGTGAATGACTACGGCCTGGTGCCTCGGTTGATGCCTTTGCTCTCATGGACCGATAGTCTAATTGGAATAAATGGGCCTAGTTGGCCATTTAGATTTTGGGTTTAGGGTTTTATCGAGATTTTTCAAAAGCTATATCAATACATTATAAATTATTTTCACTAAAAATATATATATATAGTTTTCAAAAAGGTTTCAAACCATATAGCTCTTTTTATTGACTTACTCAATGAGGTCTGATTCCCCTCAATTTATTTTTTTTTCAGGAGCTTGGGAGTTCGACCTCAGACTACCTCCACGCCGAGTTTCTTCTTCACCGACTATTTTATGTAGGTCATTATAAGTTGTACTGTGTGTTAATCTAGGTTACTGCAGTAGTATATGTACTAAGGATTTGTATGGTTTAAACATAATTGTGTAAATTATTTGTGTAAACCACGCTTATGTATAAGATTTAAATTCAATTTATAATATGAGATGTTGAAACACATTTTTATTAAGCAGTTGAATTTGTGTATTTTGAGAAAAATCAGTTTGATAATATGTTCTGTTAGTAATTAAAGTCTAAAATATGAATGGTTTTATTTTCTTTTCCTTTAGGCTTACTACGGGTTTCGGGGGCCTTATGCCTACCCATTCCCTAGTGCCGGTCATGTGCCCTCGAGTTCGGGTCGTGACACCTAATTTCAAAGAAATCGACTTAATGAATTTTGATACCTCATCTTCTCTCATTGGTCTGAAATATTGCACTCTTCTTGAACTAAACAACCCAGAAATGACTATGTTTTGCATTTGTCTCCGGTAACCTCCCTAGGGTGCAAATGCAATATCTTGACGATTATAGAACAAGATACTTGCCATCCTGCGAGGAGGTTGTCAAGATGAAGAAGTAATGGATTTTGGTTCCTCGTGTGAAGATGAAGAGAATGAATATTGCTAGAAGGACTGGAAAGTAGAGGATTTGCTGTAGCTCCATGTATATGATGCCCTGCTCAATAACACATTATGCATGCATTATATCTGCGCATATTACATACACAACCACCTTTGTTTGTATGAAGTTGTCACTTTGCTCTCTATATTTTTTTATTTTGCCAAATTAACACCTCATGTTATATGTGACCTATTATATAAATACCTATTGTGTTATTAGCAAGACACATGAAATAATATGTCAACACCCATACATTGACAAAAGTGACAAATCCATGCAATTACAAGGGGCAAAGTGACAAAATCATGCAATTACAAGTGTTTATGTAACATGTTATGAACAAGATGAAATTTTAATTTGATAAAATTGGAAGTATAGGGGCAAAGTGATAAATTAATGCAAGTACATGAGTTTGCATATGTATTATGCCTTTATAGATATCTACCTCTATATTGTTTATATACATATTAGACAACGTGTAATGACCGATATATTTTTACTTAATATAAATATATTTTGGGAACTCTATTATTTAAAATATTAAAGTTATTAATATACTATTGTCATTATATTTTTTTTATGTAGCATTATATTATTATTATTATTATTATTATTATTTATATTGTTATTAATATTATTTCTATTAATATTACTGTTATTTCTATTGTTATTAATATTATTTCTATTAATATTAATATTATTTCTATTGTTATTAATATTACTATTTTAACTAGGGTTATTTTTGTTATTGTTATATGTTGTGTGTGTTTATATATATATATATATATATATATATATTGTGTGGCTTATATTAAGTAGTGTGTGTATATATAGTTAAAAGCCTCAAAAAACCCGGTCAATCCCTACTCTCCCTACCCTTTTTCTTTCATTTCTTTCCCTCTTTCTCTCGTTGTCTTCCTTCTTTTCCAGCAACACACCACCGTTTGCTTCTTTCTTCTTCTTACTGTCTCAACAGCAACAACAACAGCTACAACAACATCATCATCATCAACAACAACAACAGTGATAGCAACAACAGCAGCAGCAGTAGCCCTCCCCTATCCTAAATTTCTGCTTTAGGTGAGTTCTAGGTTAGTTTAGTTGATTTTGTTAGGTTGATTCTGTGTTGTTTTTTTATTGTTTGTTAGTTATTGTGTTTATTTTAATTTTTAGTTAATTAATATGATTTTTGCTTAATTTGTCAGAATTTATTTTTTAATATTTGGTTAATTTTTGAGTTGATCTACATATGTACTTAGTTGATTTTAAATTATTTTAGTGAATTTTAATTATGGGTATTTTTGAATATTTTAATAATATAAATTGTAATTTTTATTAATTATGTTAATTAATTATTTTTGGTTAGAAATTTGAGTAATTAGTGTTAGTATATTAAGTTAGTAGTTTTTCTGTTAATAAAATTATTTTTAGTAAATTAATATTATTTTTGAGGAATTATTATGTTTATGTGAATATTGGAATTTTGGGGTAATTATGTAATTTTATTGAAAATATAGTTAAATTATATTTTAAATGGTTTTAGAATTTTATAGAGTATTGGAATGATTTTTATAAATTAATTACTATTTTTAACTAATTAATTCTAATTTTTGAAAATTATATTCAAATATTAAATTATTTATTATTTTGTGATTAAATGGGTTTTAATTAATTTTATAATATATTTAAATTATCTCAATAATTAATTGTGAATTTGACTATTTTATGATGAATAATTCTAAAATTGGATTTTATTATCTAATTTGGAAAAATAATTATTTTTAATGTTTTATTATTTAAATACATTAAATTGTGGCATTTTGGGTATTTTATGGATTTTTAATGATTTTAAATTTTATTATTAAATTATTTATTTTTGGTAGATTGTGAACCTCGGTTGGGGATTTGAGTAGTTTGGGGTCCCAACCTGAGATGTTGAGCTTATGTAAGTGTGTTTTCTTGCAGGATTGACTCTATTTCGGTAGAGAGATGTTTGTTTTACAGATGAGACTCTATTGAATTTTTGGTAAATTTCTTGTAAAATGTGACATCGGATCAATCCTAATTTTTGAAATCTAAGTCGAGTCTTCCTTAGAAATTCTAGAAGTTAGGGTTTCTATTTTCTGATTGTCGTTTCATTTTCTGTCTTTTAGCCGCCCCTCTGGTTGTGTCTACCAGTTGAGGTCGGACACGACGTATCAGAGGAGCGCCTTCATCTTGTAAGTTAATATTTGATTTGAGTGTCGAGTCTTTCAATTTAAATCATATTAAATTTTGACAAATTATATATTTATGAGATTCTAGTTGGTACTTTTAAAATATGATGCATGATTTAAATTATAGTCGATTTACTTTATTTTCATTTATTGTAATTTCCCTTGTTTTATTTATCTTTATTTATTTTAAATAAACTACGGTAGAATGGGCTACCTAATGGGTTTTATCAGGACTGTGTGTGCACCGGTAAAATATTTGATTATATTGATTATATTACTGGGTCTGATGGTCTGGTGATGCTTTACTCTCAGACATCGCCAATAATATAATATTTGATTATTTAATAAATACTAGGGCTGAAGGTTTGGTGATGCTTTACTCTCGGACACCACCAATATAGTTGGATTAATATTTATTAAATCACTGGGGTTGATGTGTCACGACCCAAAACAGGGGCCATGACCGGCGCTAGGGAACATGAATTCTTTCGAATCCGGAACCCGTAGCAAGCCTAAAAAAATAAAATAAAACATGCAATAGTAATAATAACAATATATAATGCAACGAAAATAAAAATCATCATAACTATCACAATAACATTTCCACCAACTGGATTTAAATCAAATACTCATCTCCTATATATATAAAATCTTTTAATACAAATCCAGTTCAAATATATAATACAACATCTCTTTAAATATTTAATGACTAATGCAGTGTCTAGATAAAATAAACCCAAGACTCAGATAAGCAGTTTACACAAAGAAGATGGGGTGGAAGAAATCCGGCGTACAAGCCTGCTACTGAGGTCTGAAGATGATGACTCTCCTGAAAAATTAGTCAACGGAGGGGAGTCAGACCTCACTGAGTGAATTACTATAATATATATACACGCATGCTAAATGACAATGCATACAGTCAATAGTATATATCTAATATGTATATATACAGGCAAATACACACAGATGCAATAAAATCATTTTATATATATTTCATAGAAAATCATCGTTTATGAAGGATCAAATAGAACCCTATAATATCGTAACCTCAAACAGTGTTAGACAACACTCTAGCCATACAGGCTCACTTAATCCAAATATATCCACTTATTCCATTTAGACAGTAGACTGGCCCCGAGACACTAAGTCAATCGAGCTCCGACAGTCTAACTGCCAGTGTGATTGGCCCCGAGACACTTGGTCAATCGAGCTCCAGCAATCACACTCCCACATCATATCTCACACATCAAATAATCATATCCAATCAATATCCACAAATGGTTAGTAATATAACCTAAATGCTATAGGCGCACCGTTACGTACTCGGTCCTAGTGCTGCCCACTAGGTAGCACGTTCTATCGATATCCTTCATTAATAAATATAAAACATTCATTCACAATTAAATGATGCATGAATTAAGTAAAATAATAATATAAACCATATATATATTGGAAATATACCAAAAATAAACCAGGTATATTTTGAGTATATATACGTCAAATAAATCCAATCAAATTATAAATTAAGCTAGAAATATATTTAAAAACATTTTAAACATAATTTATTAATAAAACATGCATATAATTTAAAATATACCAAAAGTAAACCAAAAATAAATTAAAAATAAACTTAGGTACTAACCAAATTATTTATGCATATTTAATCAAAATGAAACATATATTTCTAAAATCATGCATCCTAAAGCACATATATATAAAATAGTAACTCACACTTAGTGCGCTCCACGAGATGGATCCGACGGGCCTGGTCCACTAGGCCTCAGTCTCGGCACAACTAGACAAACAATAAATAACAGACATCAGAAACAACCTAATCGAAAATCCTAGAAACTCGATCTAGAATATTAAACACAGAAATAGGATTAGGGTTCGACTGGACATCACGTTTTACGAGAATTCTACTAAAAATTCGACAGAACCTCCCCCTGTAAAACGGACATCTCTCTACTCAAAGAGTAGAGCCGACCTTGCAAAGAAACACACTTCGAAAACACAGGCACAACAATCCATCCACAACCCCTCAGTCGGAATCCAAACTACAGTCTACTGACAGGGGTCCACAATCACAGAATAATTACAAAATATCAAAAATACCCTTATAACATAGAAATACATTTTATAGGTAGAATTTACATAATTAACCTTTAAACACAGTAAAAACTGATAAAAACTCATTTTATTAGTAAAACCGTATATTATATATATAATTGAAAATAATTCACGAAAAATAGTTTTAATTAGTTAAAAATACTAAAAAATTTGTAGCAATCATTTTTATACCTTAAATAACTATTAAAACCAATTAAATTATATTTTTAGCAAATTTTGTGTAAAATTACCAAAATACCCCTATATATATAAATATATTATAATTACTTCAAAAATTCACCAAAAATAGTATAATTATCCGAAATTAATTTTCTCAACATATTTATCAATAATATCAATAATTAAACTCAATTAACCAATTAATTTTAATTAAAAACACAATTAACCCTATTTTTCAAAATTTCCATAAACTAATTAAATTCAAATCAATACTTAGAAATTCATAAAATTCCAAATAAATTCCTATAATTCATTTCAACACCTCTATTCATCATAAAAACACAATTTCATAATTTTTTTAATTAATTTCCGAAATTAGAAAATAATATTAAAATATTCAAAAATACCCAAAAATCAAAATAATCTCCAAAAATTCCACAAAAATTCATACATGTAAATTAAGCTAAGGGGAAACAACATTTGTTAAGGGAATTTTTATGAATCAATCAATTTGAAGTTCAAAAAAATCAAAAACCCTAATATGGCCGAAATTGAAAATTCAAAACCTAAGCAAATCAAGACCATTTCAGCTCAAACCCAAAGCTAGACTGACACTCACCCGGAGCTCAAGGAGAATAAAGAGACCGGCGGTGTCAAAAATGGTGGCCAAAAATTTGGTGAACGGTGAGGAGGGAAGTTTCGGCAAAAAATGGAGGAGTTGGAGCTAGTCGGCACCCGGGGAAGGAAGCTAGGGGCAGCGGAGCTGCTGGTGGCACATCGACGGTAGGTGGTCGGAAGTTGCAGCGGAGGGGGAGAAGGGACGGGCTCGGGAAGAAGAAAGGAGAAGAAGAAAAGAAAAGGCAAAGAAAAGAAAAGAAAAGAAAAAGAAAAAGAAAAGAAAAAGAAAAAGAAAAATAATTTTAATAAAATATTTGGGAAAAAATCACACACCACACATTATTATAATAATTTAAAATTTAATAATAAATAAAATAATTAAATAACAACAAAATTAATAATAAAATATTAGGGTAATAATTAAACCCTAATTAAATAAATATTTACACACATATACGGTGTTTAATATTTTAAAATATATATGAGTTCATGCAAGTCCGTAAATATTTTAATATAAGTAGTAGTAAATTATTTACGTGAAAATTTCCCCGAAAATGCAAGTCCCGGGAAAATTTTACGTAAAGTACTTAAAATAATACACAATAATTAAAATAGGTTTTAAATACATATCAACTCGTAAAAATATCATAATATATATAAAAAAAACTATTAACACTGCATATCCCGATACAGTGTAAAAATATTTAAAAATACGGGATATTACATGATGGTCTGGTGATGCTTTGCTCTCGGGCACCGCCAGTGATTTTGGATTAAGTGATGCGATTGTGGCTATGTATTCTGGTGATGCTTTACTCTCGGGATCTGGCAGTCTTGGATATAAGTGAGTCGATTGATTGTTAAAAATTGAGAACTCGGGTTCTACTTAGTTTTTATACTGAAATGTTTTAAAAAGCATTTAAATATTTATTTATTTCCTTTGAAAAATGAATTTCTATATGCATATCAAATGAGTTGAATAAATTATAAAGATATTATATTTTCATAAAAACCGATTTTAAAGAAGATTTTCAAACCGCATTCATTTCTTTTATTAGTGTCACGACCTAAACCGGGAGTCATGACCGACGCTAGGGAATGAGAATTCTTTTGAATTCAGAACCAATAGCAAGCCTTAACAAAAACATGCAACAATAAATAAAATATGCACCATAAATAAAATCTTAAATCAATATAATAATAAAAAATTTTATCATATCACAAAATAAAATATTTTATACAATATTCAGAGAAAGGCCTCTGAAATTATAACCAAGATATAATAAATACAAAATATAACTCACTATTGCAGTTTTCTAGAGTATAAATAAAATTAAGTAAGTAATTTACATAAACAAGCTGGGGCTGAAGAAATCCAGCGATGTGCCTACTGCTGAGGTTTGAAGAAGAAGAATCTCTTGAAAAATCAACTGAGGGGAGTCAAACCTCACTGAGTGAATTGTTATAATATATAGACATGCATCTCCTAATGTCAAATTCAATCAATCATTCGTACATAATAAATATATATACAAGCATTTCACACAAATGCTGAAATCACTTTATATGAGACTGCTGAAAAACATTATTTGTTGAAGGATCAAATAGAATCCTAATAAATCACAACCTCAATCAACAATAACTCTCTAGCCATACAAGCTCACTTGATTCGAAATTAATTCACTTATTCCATATGGACAGTAGACTGGCCCCGAGACACTAAGTCAACTGAGCTCCATCAATATGACTATCAGTGTGATTGGCCTCGAGACACTAGGTCAACCGAGCTCCAGCAACCACACTACTCAATCACATCAATCTCAAATCGATTAATCAATCAAATATCATCATAATTACCATAAGTAATTCTCACTCAAACCTAAATCTATCGCATCGATATGTACACGATCATAGTGCTGCCCACTAGGTAGCATGTTCTATTGATATCCTTCATTTAAAATAAAACATTCATATGGAAAAATAAATAATGCAAAATACATTCATAATAACAAAATAAACCATATATATACCATAAATATACCTAAAATAAAACTAAGTATATTTCAAGTATATATGTTAAATAAATTCAAATCAACCATGAAATATACCAAAAATAAACCAATAATATACTAAAGACATTTTAAGTATATATCAAAAGTAAAACATGCATTTATTTTGAAATATATTAAAATATACTAAAAATATACCTAAAATATACTAATCATTTTAATGAAATCATTTATGAATAAATACAAATTAAAACATGCATCCTAAATGCAATGTATACATAAAAATAATAACTCACAAGTTTGCACTCCTCGAGACTGGTTCAACAGGCCTGGTCTACTAGGCCTCGGTCTCAGCGTAACTAGAAAATAAAATAATAACAGAATTAGAATAAATCTAACTTATACTTTCAAAGAGACTCGATCTAAGAATACGGAACTCAGATAAAAAAATGAAAACTCAGGATCGACGTGAGAATTCTACCAATAATTCGACAAAGTTTCCTCTATAAAATGAACATCTCTCTACTAAAAAGTAGAGCCGATCCTGTAAGAAAATACACTTCAAAATACAGAGTATTCAACACCTTCAGTTGGGACTCCCGAACTACACAATTCTCCCAACCGAAACCCACAATTTCATCAAAAATCAATATTACAATAAATATTAAAAAAATCAATAAATGCCATAAATATCCTCAAAATATCAAAATATAGCATATTTAACATTAAAACACTCAATATAATTATTTCACAATATTTAAGTAAAAATCCCAAAATAACAATATAATATTATTAAAAATCAAATTTCTCAATAATTCACTATAAATTAGTAAAAATCACTTTTATATATTCAAATAACTTAATAGCCTAAATATATATATTAAAAGTTATTAAAAACTCATTTAATTACCAATTTAGTAAATAATATATTATTTGAAAATAATTTTTGAAAATTAGTATTAATTAGTTAAAAATTACAAATAATTTATAAAAAATCATTTTATTACCTTAAATAATTTTAAAACCAATTAAAACATAATATTTAACTATAATTTTAACAAAATTATACAATTACCCTAATAAATCAAAATACACATAATACTAAATAATTTCCTCAAAAATTATATAAAATCATTAAAATTATTTTATCAACATATATTGAACCAATAATTTCAACAAAAATTCATATTTAACTTAATTATCCAATATTTACATAAACTAAAAATATTACTAAAAATTAACTAATATTATCAAAAATTATATTCTCAACTCTAAAATTAACAACAATATATAATAACACTAAATCAATCAAATTTATAATTTAAATAATTAATTTACGAAAATTCAATAAATATAATAAAATAATAAAAAATTCAAATAAATTCCAAAATAAAAAAAATATTTTCATGGAGATTAAGCAATAAGGATCAACATTTGTTAAGGGAGTTTTCAAAATCAACCCAAAAAAAATAAAAAACCTAAAAGTTTAAAACCGAAAAAATCAATAAAACTCACAAATGATTGGGATTGAACTTGAAAAGAGCTTGGATTCATCTTCCTCACGACTCAGGGAGTCAAACGGCATCGGAATGGCTAGCTAAGGTGGCTAGAGGAGGAAAATGACAGGAAAATCAGCTACTGTTGTTGTTGCTGTTTCTTCTTGCTACATGCGTCAAAGAAAAAGGAAGAAGGCGGCGAAGCTGGTAGGAAGAAGGTGGTGGTCAGCCGGAGGCGTAAGAGGCACATCGATGGTAAGAAAATCGGATTGGTAGCGGGTGGAGGGTGAGAAGCTACTGGTGTTTTTGTTCTTCTTCGATTTTATATATATAATAAAACTATATATTATAATATTACTTATATTAAATCAACTTCCACCACAAAAAAATATTCCTATATATGTATATTATACACATATATATAAACACACACATATATTAATAGAATGCATAACAATAATATACACCCAATATAAAATTAACAACAAATAATAATAATATTAATAATACTAATGAAATAATGAA